>JBBYHM010000027.1:17168676-17190585 GCA_038381775.1 Adansonia rubrostipa | reverse complement strand
CACCCTACTCCTCCCTAGTTTGTTGACCAAGATCACCATCAGCCACCCTATTTGCTAGAAAATCATTTCAACATTTAGACCAGCCACCCTATGTCCATCACATTGGTAGCAAGTTGCTCCCTATAGCCACTTTATAGCCATCAAGCTGACATCACTTTTTCCCCTTGAGAAATAACCAAAAACACCTCCAATTTGGCTCCAAAATGCTGGTATAAATAGACCACTTATATCTAAGCTAGAAAAGGTTAGATTCTAGCTTATTTTTAGCTTCCAAAACACATTCCTACATCAAGAAAATCCAATTCCTGTAGTTCTTCACTCACCACCCAAAAGCAGCCCCAACAGCCCTTATTCCCAACCATTGCATATTCTAAAAATCACCCTCATCCATACTAGAACCAAAACCTCATTGTTTGTCTCTTTTTCTTGCTTATTAACAACAAGGAAAAGAGGGAAATTCAAGCCATCTTAGCTGCTCCAACTATTTGGCCAAAAATTAAAGTTTTGTTGGTATATCTTCTTACTTTATTACTTTCATTTTTTGTTTCTCAGCACCTTCATCATTTTAGTGAGCTCTCCATGTTTCCATCATCCTCTTAGGATTATCATGCATTATTGTGGCTTTTGGTTGTGGTAGTTTAGGATTTGGATAGGTTAATGGCCCTTCGATGTGCAAAATGCCTCATTTCATCCTCATTATTTTGATAGCTCTTGCTCATGCATTTTATGCCACATCAATGCATCTTGTTATCCTTAATCCATGTATGAATCATTAGGATTATCATGTATTATTGTGGCTTCTGGTTGTGGTAGTTTAGGATTTGGATGCCTTAATGCCCCTTTGATATGCGAAATGCCTCATTTCATCCTCATTATTTTGATAGCTCTTGCTCATGCATTTTATGCCACATCAATGCATCTTGTTATCCTTAATCCATGTATGAATCATTAGGATTATCATGTATTATTGTGGCTTCTGGTTGTGGTAGTTTAGGATTTGGATGCCTTAATGCCCCTTTGATATGCGAAATGCCTCATTTCATCCTCATTATTTTGATAGCTCTTCCTCATGCATTTTATGCCACATCCATGCATCTTGTTATCCTTAATCCATGTATGAATCATTAGCCTAACACATTTCAAGCACATTTATACATTAGCTTGCATGAATCATTGTCATTTTCAACATGCTTCACTCCATGAGATGTGCGCATAACACTTTCTTTGTCAAGACCATTGGTAAAGTTAGCATCCCCATTCATGTTATGTGCCATCCCCTTGTATGTTTGTTGTCTTCCCCTTGTCAAAATACATGTTTGATGGTTGTCAAAAAAACTGATTTTCAAAACCTCCCCAAGCCAAGCATGTTAACCTCAACTAATAAGGACTAGCATGAACTTAGCATTTTCCTTAAAGTTAGAAAAAGATCTTGGGAAAAATTAAGTTTACTAGATCTGGAATCTTGGTTAAACAAGCTCAAATCTTCTGATTTTCCAACAAAAATAGCCTTGCATTCATTCCCAAAATGTTTGTGCCTTGTTTTTTAGTCAAAATCTTGAGTGGTATGATCAATAGGCTGTTTCATCGTCCCAAATACTCTGGGGCTGTGCAAATGAGTTTGTGATGCTCATGCCACTATTTCCATTCAGTCATGGATGTTCGAATGTCAATGACTCGAGTTTGGACCCGTAAATATAAAGAAAATAAGAAATATCCCCTACTTTGCTTTGTCTTCTGATAGCAACATAACTGTTGCAAATAGAAAAATCACTTTAAAATCCTAAATGATTTTCATGAATTTTTTGATATTTTTCTCTTAGAGTATGTCGAATTATCTTTAAAATGATGTCTTATTCACCCTTGGATCATTCGGATGAGAAAGTTATGATTTTTCAAATCTAAACTGTCCAAAACCTCTAGAATCTGAACATGTATTCTGGTTGGGCCGTTCAGGCCCACTTAATAATTTTTTTTCAAAATTTTCAACATTTTTCCTAAAAGACTCATGAAATTCCCTTGTCAGAAAGGTATCGCTTGCAATTTTTTGATACCAAATGAGTCCGAAATGATTTTTCAAATTTTCACACACCTTGTCCCTAGTATGCTCTGCCAGCAGCAAAATTAATCTAAACTTGAAAATTTATTCCCCCAGAAAGTAATGTTTTGGGATATTGGGAATATTTTTAGATTGACCCTTGTCGAGTTAGCTTTCTAGCCATATCTTGTCTACCCTCTAAAGCCTTCAAACCAATCTAGAATAAATTCAGAAAATGGGATCGCGTGATGCTGTCCCTTGTTCTCGATCATGGTTAAAATTAAGTTGTTTTCTAAAATTTCATCTCAAGACATTCGAATGTCTCCATGTCACCCCGGTCAGACTCGAGAACATGCTTCGACCTCCCACAAGCTCGTATCAAGACACAAACATATTTTACATCTTTACCATCCTCATTCACAATAATTTCTTTCACCAAAAGTCGTCAAAATGCTCACCCATCTTCTAAATCACAAGGTTTTGTCAACTTAATTTTTTCAACTCGACTTCTTTAAAGAAGCGTTAGATATGCCACTTTTGAGGATACTCCAACCCCAGCCTTCCGAGGGGACACTCCAACCCTACTCTTCAAATTTGTCAAGATCTAAAAAAATTTTCCTTTGTCAAATTATTTATCATCCACGGGGATACTCCAACCCCGGCCTTCCGAGGGGACACTCCAACCCTGCTCTTCAAATTTGTCAAGATCTAAAAAAAATCTTCCTTTGTCAAATTATTTATCTTCCACAGGGATACTCTAACCCTGACCTTTTGAGGGGATACTCCAACTTCGTTTTTCAAAATTGACAAGATTTAAAAATCTTTCTTTGTCCAAATTATTTACCATCCATGGGGATACTCCAACCCCGACCTTCTGAGGGGATACTCCAACCTCGTTTTTTAAAATTGACAAGATTGAAAAATCTTTCTTTGTCCAAATTATTTGTCAACCCCATTTTTCAAAATGTACAAGATATAAAAATCTTTCTTTGTCCAAATTATTTGTCATCCATAGGGATACTCCAACCCCATCTTTTCGAGGGGATACTCCAACCCTATCTTTCAACTACAATTAAATCTTTTCTCCTTCTCGGACTTCCATGAATGTGTCAAACAAACCTCGTTCAATCAAGAAACCTAGATGCATTTAAAAAATTGTCAATTCAATTATTCTGAGATAATCAATGCTAATTGCAAGATAAATTCCAATAGTTCATCCCTTTTTTATATCATTGCATTGAATGATCTATTTCATGTTACTTCATTTATTGCCTTACTAACATGATTTCTTTGTGATGATTATTTGCATTCAAGTTTTCCAATCATTTCAAGTAAAACTGAGGGTAATATTCTACATGGGTATCTCTCCAGTACCGAAAGTGGAATATTCCATTTTTCAAAGTAAAATCCAGAGGTTATTTTTATTAAAATCTCTATATTCCCTATCTCTTTAGGGCATATATGAGATTAAATCTTTTTCATCAAAACCTAGATTTGTATTTCTATGAGATTCAAGCATTAAAAGGGATTATATCGAAATAATAACAAGTTAAGATCAAAAGAATCGAAACTGAGATAAGACATAGCTAGTAAGGTACCGATTTTGGGCGTCATGAAGAGGTTCATACTTCATCATGCGTAACCAATTCCCAAACCCAAATGATGAATCTTTGTATTATGTAGACCACAAGATCGATGTTTTGAGTTTCGTAACTCAAAACATAGGTTTCAATGACCAAAATGATTGGTCGCGAGTCCATGCATTAGCTATTTCGTGATGGTCATCCTATACTAGTAAGATGAGCAATTCATCTTATGGTCCCCTTTATTGTATCACAAGTCGAGAATCCATACATTCTCGTTCTCATCACATCACAAAAGAAAAGTCAAAAAAATATTTTAAGTCATACGCACCTATAGATCCGTGAGGATCCACCTCAGGGTACGTTGCGACAATATATATATAAGAATAAAGGGTACATATGCCATTTTCAATAGAGCTAGTTAGGATTTGTGCGTGGGCCATATTGCAAAAGCTTGGTGACTCTATTAGGGACAGGTTAAAGAGTCAGGCCTACAGCTAATTACGTGTTAATAAAATTTTGATTAATTTAGTTTTAATCAATATTTAATTATAATTCTAGGTATTTATAAAGAAATTTCTTTTTATTTTGTACTAATCAATTTTGTGTTTCCTTTAGGGATTTAGATTAACTGGTTTTTATTTAATGTTATGTCATAAGAAAGGTTTGTTCATTCATTCACTCCTACTAAGCATGTATGTAGTAATCCTTTTTTTGGTCACTAAAAGCAATATAAGGTACCTAATATTTTACATGGATGTGAAATAGCTTTGCCTTCTAAGGTGTTAGCCTCTATCTGGGCTAATGAAAAGCCTACCATGTGTAAATACCTATGCATGCCCGATGAGTTAGCCTCATTGCAGGCATGGAAGATACTCCTACTCGAGTTAAACCCTTTCAAACATAAACCATGATGGGTAAGGATAAAGACATCCTTAGTCCATTTCAGGCTCAGGGAGCAATTCGAGAACCGATTTAGAGGTTTGACCTAAACCTCATATAGTGAACCTTATTGACCTCCCAATTAAAACCATGCCCAGTTTTAGATGTCACCAAAAAATTAGGGACACATGAAGGGATAAAAGTACCTTTCTCTTTCTTTTCTCTTTTTATTTGATTATTTGTGTTTGTTTAAGTAATTTATTATTGTATTATTTCTCCTTGTTATATTTTATTATTATTTAGATTTATTACTACTCAGATACTAACTTATTTATTCTTTTTCTTTTCTTGGTGCATTTTTCATGCATATAGGGATGCTTGCTTAAAAATATAATTTTAGCCCAGTTAATTTTTCATCGAACTTTATCGTTGAATGAGTTCACATAGTGGTTGTTCTCAAAACATTCAAGGAGATTCGTGACAAGTCTAAGCTGAATCAAAAGGAACATAGGTATAGTATAACAATGGACTTTGTGTCAGAATTATCAGGGATCACAAACTTTGATCTTCGTCAAAATAATTTATTAAAATTGGCCGAGATATAGGACTATTGGGGAAATGTAAAATAGACCTAATTTGTAAAGAAGTATGGACAAATTGCTTTCTTACTTAAAATATAGATGGATGAACTATTGTCTAAGCTTTAATAGAATTATGGGATCCTTCATATCGATGTTTTTCATTCAATTAACATGACATGACTCCAACTATAGAAGAAATTGCATCTTTACTCGGTTTAGGGCTTTTAGAGATGAGACCTATTTATTATAAGGAACACTACCAGCAACTTTTCCAAAGAAACTGGGTTAAATTTTTTACATAGATTTCAAATAGGCCCTAAATATATTGAGCAAAAAGGGAATACTAGTGTTATTTCATGGCAATTTTTGTGAGAATATCAGAGTACGCTTAAATAAGGAAGAAGCTCTTGATGCATTTACTTTAGCTTTATGAGGCTTAGTTTTCTTCCTAAAGATACTCAGACATATGGACTGTGGTAATCTTTTCAACCGGTTACAGAGAAATATGCATCCAGCCCTTGCCATTTTAGCTAAAATAATCTGAGCACTCAATGCATGTTGAAAAACAAGTCATTACAGATTTTTTGGGAATGCCTTTTTACTATATATTTGGGCTCGAAGTCATCTTTGGGGTAAACGTGCCAATAAGGTCAAGTCCTACTTGTCGTATTATGTTCCTCTCTAAGAATTCATCGAGAAGAAATGGCCCAAGTCTGGAACAAAGAATCAATGGGTTGATACATTGAAGAGTTTGGTCTTTAATGATATAACGTGGAGAACCCCTTGGTTTTCACCAAAACCTTTTATGTATCGATGTGATCATCTATTTTTTGTCCTTTGCTTGGTCTATAGGGCACTATGGGATATGCACCACTATTGGTTCGACAATAGCATAGGTCATGGCAATTCATCACCATGACTTCTAATTTAGCCAATGTGGATCTAGAGTATCATGGTAAAGGTTATAGAGATTTACTTCGGCCAACTACTTTACCTTGGAGGGAAAGATATGAGTCAAGGTTACATGCTTATGCAAATCAGACTACTCCAAGATTTGATGCTTGGAAGAGTATCTAAGGCTATAACATGATTATCCTAGGTACAAATGGAGTTAGTCCTTAAGTATTTATGTAACCAAAGCCCCTTATACATTCTAAAGTCAATTTGATAAAAAGGAAGCAGCAAGAGATCAAAAAAGATTAGGTGTTAAAAACCTAGCTATTCAAGAAAAAGTTATGTATTTTTGAATAAAGATAGAGGCTAAAGAAAAAAGGTCCAAATGATAGAGGAAAAGTATAATTTGATGAAGCAAGAATGGGTCAAGCAAAACAATAAAAAAAATAAAGCTTACTAGCATATCCAAGAGCTCAAATGGAACTTCTAGCAAGATGACTGAAGAAATAAACAAGCGTCATGAAGAGTTAGGAGTATGGAAAGCCAAGTTTTTAGAAAAAGAAGCTAGGATAACCATTTTTGAATGGGAACAAAGGGTGCATTTGACACTACCATTCAACTAAAAAGATCTATAGAAAGAAATGAGCAACTTAAGGCTGCCCTTGATGAAGAACAAGAAAGAATATCTTAATTGCTTTAGGAAACGAAAATCCTTGCAAAGACTATTGAGGAAATAAGGCTTGTACTACACCAATAAAATAATGACATCAGCTCCTGGGTTCAAGCCTATCAAGAGAAAAATACATACTAGGATGACAAACTATGGTAGGCTGAGGATGAATGTAGAAGATGGAAAGTTAATTGTATTGGTCGACAGTTCTACTTCGATCATCTCAAGAAATAGATTCATGCAACAGTTATTCAAGTAAGAAAGATAGTGGAAAAAATCCAAGTCCTGAAGAGCTAAATAATCCAATAGAGGAATATGGGCATATTGCACTTGAATTTTTAAAACGAGCTTAACAACAGTATCACCAAGTTATGACTTTCCTTACGTGTAATCAAAATATGGTCGACAATGTGTAATCCTTCAGAAAGTGGATGAAAATTTATAAGTTTGGAATTTTTTGCTAAAGCAATCATTCCTACAATTGTATTCATATATTCATACCATACATACATACATCATACATATATTCATACATATTCATACATTCATTCGCAAATACAAATTTAACTTAACAAAATTTAGAATTTTCTTTTTTATGGTTTAAATATTGCAAACTCAGAAAGAGCCACCAAACAACCACCCATACATTGATACTATAATCGATATAGAGCAAAGAAACTAGCTAAATATCAGTTAGCAAGATTAAAAAGACTAGAAAAAAGTTAGCATCATTTCAAGAGGCCATGATTGAAATGCAAAAAGAATTGTGAGTGTAAGTCACAGGATTCATGGAGTTCTTTATGGCAAGAGATCTAGCTCGCCAACACCCAAAAATACTACTAGCATTCCTACAAGGACATCTAGGGAAGAAGCCTGAAACACTAGCAACAAATGCTCAAGAAACATAAATACCAAATACCTAAAATGTACAACAAAATGTTCTTAAAGTTACTCCACTGCCAATCATTGTTATTAACCCAACGCCCTTTCACAAGAGGCATATACAAGAACCATACCCGGATGATAAGGATCATAACTTTTGGCCCTGATGAGGAAAAAAAACATAAGCAGGAGCCAAAAATCTAATTAAAGCAGAAATTGAAAAGGAAAAATTATAGCTTATTAAAAAAAGATTTAAAGCTATAGAAAAAGAAGAGTATGGATGTTGAAGACCTTAGCCTAGTACCAGATTTGGTTCTTCCACCAAAGTTTAAGATGTTGAAATTCAAGAAATACAAGGGGACCACTTCTAATCAAGCCCACATCAAAATTTTTATTTGAAAAATGGCCAGATATTCATGTGATAACAAGCTTCTTATTCATTGCTTTTAAGAAAGTTTGTCAGACTTAGCATCAAAATGGTATAATAGTTTTAATTATAATCAAATTTAATGCTAGTCTAATTTGGTAAACGTATTTCTACAATAATACAAACACATGACTAAGTGGGTACTGGACAAGCTAACTCTTCAAAACATGGAGAAAAAGCCCACAAAATCCTTTAAATATGCTCAAAGATGGAGATATTTGGCCTCTTAGGTGTAACCCTTATAAACTGAAAAGGAAACTATCATTTGTTGTAAATACCTTACACCCTCTTTACTATGATAAGCCAGTAGGGAATACGACCAAGAATTACTTTAACCTTGTCATCTATGGGGAAATTATTAAAACTATTATAAAGTTGGGAAGATTATGGCCAGTGAATCTTTTACTACAAAAAAAAAAAGATTGGACCTAACAAAACAAAGAACCGTTAACCATACTCGTTAACCATTTTGTCAGGAACCTCACCCTTTTACTAGAACCAAGGACAACAATCCCAAAACACCTATTCTTTTAATGTATCTTGAGCTTCTGTTTTGTCAACACTACAAACCATTACCTTAAATACCCCTTGTTAATCACATAACCCATAGAACCAATTAGCCCAGATCTCGCTATGAGCCTTTTTTTTATTCTTACAAAGAAACATTTGATAAACTTCTTAAGGCTTAATTAGTAGCTTCGCTTTTTACCAAACAATATAAAGCTAACTTTTTAGTCAGTATGACCTAAATACTTACGATGACTATCACGCGACAGTAGGTCACTCAATTGAAAATTGTCCTACTTTTAAAAGAAGGGTTAGAGTCTTTTTGAAAAAATTGCTTTTAGATTCAATAATGCCCCAAGACCTAATGTTGCAGCAAATCCTCTACCTAATCATCTTGAACCTAGAGTTAATGCCCTAATCACTGAGGAAGAGCAGTGGTAAAGAAAGATGTCCAAGATGTTAAAACCTCAGTGGAAAAAGTTCAGGCAATTTTAACTGAATGCTAAATCCTTTGTCAGAATCATAAATATATAGATTGTCAATCAAATTTTATATTTAAACTTTTGCAAGTTTTATGCCACACAAGTTACATAATTGTTCAGATTTTTTAACTTTAATTGAAAGGATGATGGATAGTTGAGAAATAAAATTTTAAGCAAAAGTTGCTCAAAAGTAGAAAAGACAACTAATATAATTGGTGAAGAGCCATCATAACCACCCCATGGTGTTGGTCACTTTCTATTCATTTATTGCAATTAACTAAGGCCTAGACCTCCTAAATATTTTGATGCTCATCATTCGAACTCCAGCACCTTAGTTGTATAAGGATAACAAAAGGATAGAGTTAAGATACTAGTGTAGCAACTCAAGAAACTATACTAACTTAATCAGCAGTGGTCTACATTATAAGGGTTAGTCACATAACCCAAAATGGTTGCATTTATGGCCCAAAAACTAGCAAAGTTGTTACCAAAACAAAGACAAAAAGACAAACGTCTAGGAAAATTGTAGCTACTAAAGATATTTTTATACAAATTTAGAAACTCGTTAAAGAAAAAAAAGCTGTTAAATTTCTAAAGTTCATAAAACACAATGAGTACAATATTATAAAGCAATTAAAACAGCAATAAGCAAAAATTTCTTTCTTAGCTTTGCTGCTTAGTTCGGAGGCACACCAAAATGTTCTACTAAAAGTGTTTAATTAAGCCTATGTCCCACAAGATATTTCTATCAATAAGCTAGATCGCCTAGTGAATAATATTATTGCTAGCAATTTCGTTTACTTCAGCAATGATGAAATTTTGCCAAAAGGAGCTACTTCTACAGGAGCTCTTTATATAACCACTCATTGCAATAGGACAATATTGCCTAAGATGCTTATTGATAATGGGTCAGCTTTGAATGTAATGACATTAATTACTTTATCTAGCTTGCTAGTTGATACCAACCAGATTAAGCACAGTCAAATGATGATCAAAGCCTTTGATGGAATAAGAAAAGAAATTGAATGAACCATTTTAATTACATTGAATATCAACCTATTTCTCATTGAAATCGAGTTTCATATGTTGGACATTGTCCCCACATATAATTACTTATTGGGACAACCTTGGATCCACTATTCCAGTGCTATACCATCATACCTTTATCAAAATGTCAAACTTATAGTGGATGACAAATTAGTCAACATGAACAAAAAAGAAGATATAATCGCCATGACTTTGACTGAAGCACCATATGTTGAAATAAATGTTCAAGCAAAGGAATGTTCATTTGAGGCATTTGAAATTGTCAATGATACTTTTATTGTCGAAGAATACACACTCCTAAAACCCTGGCTTTCTAAAAGCACTGACATGGGCTTAAAACTTATAGTCAAAAATAGGCCTGGGCAAGAAAAGGACTTGAAAAATATCAATAAGGGACAAGTGGATCTATTAAAGTGATCAGCAAAAAAGACAAGTATGGATTAGGCTTCAAGCCCAGAAAGAATCAAAAAAAAATTGAGAAAAGAACCAGAGAAAAGAGCTTGAGTTAGGATTCAATTTTTTACCCCTTTTTAGAAGAAATTTTTTATTATAGAAGGGTCATTAATCTAGTGACTCAGGGAAATGAAATAAAAGATGATGTAACAAAGATCATTTTAGCTTTTGAGAATTTTCAAGTAAATATTATTGAATCAATTGATAAAGAGTTGAAAAATGATCATGGAATTTATCCTTGCCCTCTTGGATATGTCTAGACAAATTAAACCATTACCAAGAGAACTATAGTGTTTAGGCTTAATCCAAAGTAATTCTAAGAAGTCTCCTTGTTTGTTTTGGCCAAAATGATACAGGGATTTGTGGTAAAGGCTTAAAAATGTCATATCATCATTTTTAGAAATGAAATACATGTACTTTTGTGTATACTACTAATATTCTTTTTTTTCTTCTACATACACATGCATGAATCACCCTATATTTTTGTTTGCCCATTTTTATTTTCTTTTTACTTTTACGAATTTCTCAGTTAAAGTAAAATGGGTGATCTCATTAAGGATTCAAAGGTCGATTTTGATTAGTTTAGTTGCTTGAATGATGGTAATCTTGAAAAAAAGGTTGATGATTATACTCTGGCAGCTGATTTGATGAAATTGGTTGAGTAAAAGATAGGCAAATAATGCCCTACAAGGAACCCACAGAGGTTACAAACTTAGGTATCATGTTCTGCAATATACTAGGAAACCATGAATGTAATATACTAGGTAGTTTATTTTGTCCTTTTCCTTAATCAATACAACATCTATCATCTTATCTGATGCAGCTAGATACACAAACAATTATTCTCTTAGCTTTGAGCAAGCCATCATCGATGGTGAGTGAGGTATTTTTTTCAAGTTGTCAAATAATTTCTAGCATTCATCTATCCATTGGTATCTAGTTGCCTCCCTAAGCAACTTAAATAAAGGCAAACACTTGTCAATCGATTTAGAAATAAAATGATTGAGTGTTGGTACTTTACTTGTTAACCATTAAACCTTCTTACCCAACCTTGGCAGGCTCATTCTACTATTGTTTTAATTTTTCTAGGTTTACTTCTACCCTTTGGAAGGAAATCGTGAAACTTAAGAACTTGCTTGTGACTACTGTAAACACACGCTTTAATGGGTTAAGCTTTATGTTATACTTTTTTAGTACCTAAAAGGTTACTACCAAGTCTTTAATGTACTGCTGAATAAAAGAGCTCTTAACTAGCATGTTGTCTATATAAACTTCCATGGATCACTCTATTTGGTCCTTGAAGATTTTGTTTACCAGTTGTTGGTAGGTAGTTTCTACATTTTTCATGCCAAAAAGCATTACCCGATAATAGAATATTTTATTTTCTAGGATAAATGTTATTTTTTCCAAGTTTGGGGGGTCATCTTCGCTTGGTTATAGCTTGAAAATGCATGATGAAACTTAAAGACTTCTGACCAGCAAAAGTATCGACCAAATAGTCAATAGCTAGTAGTGGGTAGCTATCTTTGGGGTAGGTTTTATTTAGTTCTGTAAAGTCGACATACATCTTCCACTTTTTATTCACCTTTTTTACCATGACCACATCACAAGCCATTTAGGATATTTGACTTCTCGAATGTAGTTCATAACTAGGTGTTTATCTATTTCTTCTTTGACGGCCTTGAGGTATTTAAGTGTGAAACAATTTTTTTTGCTTCATTGTTTTTACCATTAGGTCAATGTTAAGTGAGGATGACTTTTACATAGATTACTAGTATATAAGCTATTGACTAAGTGAAGACATTGACATTTTTTTGAAGGAAACATATCTAGATGTTCCTTTCTTGCTAGTCAAGTGAGGCACCTTGCTAGTGGAAAGGCTAAGGTCTTACGATATAAGGCAACCTCCTTTGTTTTCCCTACTAACTATGGCTTGTAGTGATTGAAGCCATCTCTTACATTTAAACTATCAAGTGCAAGGGCCTAAGGTTGATTGGGTGTGATTACGTTTATAACCATAATTGTAAGGCCAAGTTATCTTACATAGATTCTATATATGGTAGTTTCTCTTTGGTAAGCTTAATCGACAGTAAATGGCACTAGCGAGTAGTTCTCTAATTAGACCACATGCTTCCCACTCCAGTTGGCAGAGGGAACTTAACTATAAGCAATAAACTATTGTTATTATCTTGGTCTTCTTCATTAATGGTTGACCTAAGATAACATTGTAAGCAAAAAGTGGTTAACTACAAGGAAGTGTACCGTGGTCATTATTATGTGCTTGTTATCACTTGTCGCCATGTGCCCCGCCTTTAAAACTTTGGATGATCCGAAGGGCATAGCGTGCTCAACTTAAAAATAAATGATGGTTGGTTATGGTCAAGTCTTTGAGTTATCCTTTAATCAGGAATTGGATTAGGCATAACAATATGAAAGGCAGAGAGACTATCAGGCAAGTCACTCATCTAACAAGTCTCGGATAGCCACCATGAGATGGCTACAAACTTGGAGTCACCATCAATCATTTTGGGCTATGCAAGATCTGATACCTACTAAAATAATATTTTGAGTTACGAAACTTGAAACATTAGTTTCAAGGTTTACAAAGTCTAAAGATTCGTTAGTTGGGTTTAGGAGTTGGTTACGCGTGGAAAGGATTAACATCCCTACGATGTCTAAAATCGATACCTACTACCTATATTTCACTTTGGTCTCAGTTATATTGGATCCATTTAGCCTTTATTTAGATATAATTCCTTTTAATGCATGAAGTTTTTTAAAAATAGATCCAGTTTTTATTCTTTTTTTTTAAATTATCTCATCTATGCGCCTAGGAGATGTGAGGAACATAAGGAGTTTTTATGAATATAAAGATCGGACTGAGTTTTAAAAATTTTGATATTTCGCATTAAGCACTGGAGAGACACCAACACGACACATCACTTTGTAAATTTTATTAGAAAAACAAATTTTAAATATGAATGCATGATAATTATTACAAAAGGAAACGAGTTAGTGAGATAGAAAAAGTGAAATATAATAATATCATAAACGAGCAATCTCAAACAAAAGAACATAAAAATGAGGGGCAATCAAAATGTACCTCATAATTGCTTTTGATTATTGAAAAATAACCATGATGACAATTTTAGAGACCGGTTTGGATTCGATGGTAATTTGGAAAACGAAGATTATTTTTATTAAAGCAGCCTGAGGCATCCAGAAGAGAGAAAAATTTAGGTGTTTCGAGGTAAAGCGGGTTGGAGTATCCCCTCAGAAAGGTAGGGTTAAAGTATCCCCAAAGATAGAGTTAGGAAAATATATAGGAATAAAGAAAATTTTGTATCTTCTTTTAAAAAAATTGCATTAGAGCATCCCTTCAGAGTAGTGGGGTTAGAGCATCCCCGAAGTTAGGAAAACATTTAGGAACAAGGAGAAAATTTAAATTTTTAATTAAAAATAATGTTAGAGTATTCCCTTTGAGTAATGGAGTTGCAGTATATCCATTAGCAAAAATTTTAATATGAAATCCTATTTTTTGTATTTTAATCTTGATCCAAGTTAAAAGGGGTTGATGTTGTAGGGGAACGAACCAGATGCGTTTTGAGACATTTGAACATCTAGATAAAAGGAGATTCAAAAAACAAGATAAAAACAAGAGACAACATCATGTCACCTCCCTTCCTGAATTTATTTTAAGCTCATCCCAAGGCATTAGGTGGTGAATAAGGTATTGTTAGAGAGATAACTCAATAAGGTTTAATGTAAAAATATTCCATAAATTTTCGATAGTCACTTTCTAAGCGGAATTAATTTTTGAATTTAAGTCTATATGGAAACTAATAGCACCTGTAGGGAAAAGACATGTCAAACTTTGAAAAATTATTTTGGGCTCATCCAAGATTGTTAAATTGTGAACAATACATTTTTGGTAAGGGAATTTCGTAAACATTTTAGGAAAATACTTAAAAACTTCATCAAAATCATTTTATAGGCCAAAATGGCCCAAACAGAATGTTACAGGTTGGTTCTAGGGGTTTCGACCAATAAAGGTTAAAAAAATCATAACTTCCTTATCCGAAAGGTTTTGATGATAAATGAGACATGGCTAGAAAGGTACTTCGATGTCCTTTAGGGGAAAAATATTAGAAAAATTAAAAAAATATTTTATGGTTCAAGAATGATTTTCCAATTTCAAATTAAGTACTGCCAGAGCAAAAACAAAGGGATTATTTGATATTTTGATTTTTTTCGAAGATAGACTCAGGTTTAGGACGTTCAAATGTCCATGACAAAAAGTAACATGGGCTTCATAAGTTCATTTCATTCCACAACCCCAGAGTAGTTTGGGACAATGGCACAACTCATTGACTGTGTTACTAAAGGGAACATAAGACTCAAGATCAAGGTTTAATACTCTAAGATTTCCTTTTTTGAAAAATAAACTTATTTCACCGTGAATCTAGAGCAAAAATGTTGATTTACCCTTAGGATTGGGAGACCAATTTAATGAAAACATTAAGTCCATGCTACTCTTCATCTATTAGAAGTAACATGAACCTAACTTGGGGTTATTTCTAAAAATTAGGTTTAAGAAACAAGCAAGCATTTTGATGGAGATATCATCAACAAAATGTAGCACATACAGAGATAAACATAGGTTAAACATGTAAACATATGAAGATGACATTTTGGCATAAAAATGGGTGACACAAATGCAAGAAGATGACAAATAGGGTGCATGGAGATGATATGAATATGTTTAAACAAGGGAATAGATGCTGGAGTTGTCAAGACAACATTTTTATTTCGTGAGACTCCTTAAAACACTAAAAAATGTTTGAACATACCTAAGACATGTTAAGATGACCATTTAAATATGAAATGGATATGTGAATATGGAAAAAACATGGCAAAAGATGCATGAACAGAGGCTGTGTAATGATGAAAATAAAGTGTGGTGAGTTTATATATCCCACAACATCAAGGTGTCTAGAAGGTTATTAAAACCCTAAGATCACCACAACCAAGGCAACAATGATGCATGAGAGCCTTAGAAGCTTTATGGTAGCATGAAAGGCTCACTAAAATGAAATGGATAATCAAATAGAACATGTATAGAACAAGGCAAAAATATACCAGCAAAAGCTTGAACCTTCCTCCTCTTTTAAAAGTAGTGACTTTAAGCTTAGTTCTTTCCCTCTTTTTGCTATTATTTAGCAAGAAGAGAGTGAAAGAAAAAAACTTTTGGTTAATATGGTTGCTAGTGGGTGTTTTGAGGATGAAAGTATATGAAAAGTTAAGTTTTTGAAGGTGTTCTGGTGGTGATTTTAGGGAGCTACAGCAATAGAGGTTGGCTGCAGATGAAAGACAATGGAATAGAGTTTTTAGTGAGTTTCTAGAGCTGGAGTTGCTAGAGGATTTATGGGGATGGATGATGAGTTTTCTGAGATTGCTAGAGAGCTTTTTTTTTATAGTTGAGATTTTTTTTAGATAGTTAGGAGAGTGCTCTATTAAATGCTCAGCTATTGATTTTAAAAGAAAATGTTAGGGCATTTTTTATTTTTCCCTTCTGCACCAAGGGACATCTCTAGCTACCATGCTCAGCTGACTCTTTTCTTTTTGGTTCTGCTATGCTGAGCAAGGAGGCAGAAAGGCTGTGACAGCCTACAACTGGAGATATGCCTGCCATACCCTTTTATACCCATATATTTTTTAAAAGTAAACTTTGTCATTGATTGTTTGGGCTCTTAAAAATTGTTTGAATTTATTAATGAGCTCATAGTTAAGGTTTGCAATGATTTATGATAATTTCTTTGCATAAAAACATGTTTAAATTGGGTTTTTAAAGGTTAAAAAGTGACTCGAGCTGGGCAAAAATGCCTTAGTGTATCGATACACAAGATACTTTTTACTCCTGAGTATCGATACAATGAGCTATGTATCGATACTAAGAGCAAAAAATGTTTCCAACCTCAAAACTTAGAGGCCTATATTGATACTTCATGGATTTGTATCGACACTAATGCTTGTGTATCGATGCATTTTGCCAAAAATCATAACTTTGCCTATTGCCAAGGTCTGTATCGATACAAACATGCTAGGTATTGATACCACATCTTGGGTATCGATACTAAACCTTCTTATCTCAATACTACATGTGAAAATTCAAAATTTTGATAATGTAAAGCCTTGTATCAATACTCATGCACTAATATAACTTACACGTAGTCGTGGCTTCGCAAGTTACCTCAACTTGGTCATAAACAATGGGAAATTGATCCGTGCATTCATTTGAATGACCCTGATGACACCATGAAGAGTGGTTTTTTATGCTTTAGTTTTATATTTTTCTTTAATATGTCCCATAGGCATTTCAAACCTTCCCAAAAAAATTGTTTGCCTGGTGCCTTATTGCCTAATAGTGCCTAAGACACAGCACCCAGTAGTTATCCCCAAGTTTTTATTTTTATTTTTTAATTTCTTTTACCTAAGTCCTAAGATGCCAAAAACTTGCCCAGACAAAATGAGGTGTCTACAGCTGCCCCTCTTTGGCGATTGCTAAGTATTAGGAACAGGACAAAGATAAATAAACACCATTTTGTTTGAATAGGATGATGGATTTGTATGCCCTAAATAGGTGTCATTAGCTTGTGTCAGCTTTGAGGTAAGTAAGCATCATACTCTTTGAGGATTGAGGTTGGTTATGTGAAGCCACCAGCTTGTGTGTTATGGTAAGGAAATGTCTTGTTCTTTAAGGACTGAGGTAGGTAGTTACCACCAGCTTGTGTGTTATGGTAGAAAAGTGTTTTGCTATTTAAGAACTGAGGTAGGTAATTGCCACCAGCTTGTATGGGCTTTAAATTAAATGTCCTACCCTTTAAAGACTGAGGTAGGTAGGTGCCACCAATTTATGTAGGCTTTGGTAAGCGTTCTAGTCTTTGAAGGCCAAGGTAGGTAGTCGCTATCAGCTTGTGTAGGCTTTAGTAAGAGTTCTACTCTTTGAAGGCTAAGGTAGGTACTTGCCACCAGTTTGTGTGAGATTTGGTAAGCGTCTTACTTTTTGAAAATTGAGGTAGGTAGTTGCTACCAGCTTGTGGGAGCTTTGGTAAACATCCTGCTCTTTAAGAAATAAGGTAGGCAGTTGCCACTAACTTATATGGGCTTTGGTAAGCATCCTGCCCTTTTAGGACTGAGGTAAGTAGGTGCCACCAACTTATGCGGCTTTATGGTAGGGAAGCATCCTGCTCTTTGAGGACTGAGGTAGTTAGTTGCCACCAACTTTTGTGGGCTTTGGTAAAAATCTTGCTTTTTGAGGACTGAGGTAGGTAGTTGCTATCAGCTTATGTGGGCTTTGGTAAGCATCTTATTCCTTAAGGATTGAGGTAGGTAGTTGCCACCAACTTGTGTGGGCTTACCAAAGAGTCCTGCCCTTTAAGGAATAAGGTAGGTAGGTGCCACCAACTTGTGTAGGCTTTATGGTGGGGAAGCATCCTACTCTTTAAGGATTGAGGTAAGTAGTTGCCTTCAACTTGTGTGGGCTTTTGTACGCATCCTGTTCTTTAAGGACCGAGGTAGGTAGTTGCCACCAACTTTTATGGGCATTAGTAAGCATCCCACTCTTTAAGGACTGAGGTAGGTAGTTGCCACCAACTTATATGGGCTTTAGTAAGCATCTCGTTCTTTAAGTACTGAGGTAGGTAGTTGCTACCAGCTTGTGTGATTTTGGTAAGCATCCTGCTTTTTGAGGATTGAGGCAGGTAGTTGCCACCAGCTTGTGTGGGCTTTAGTAAGCATCCTGTTCTTTGAGGACTGAGGAGGTAGGTAATTGCCACTAGCTTATGTAAGCTTTAGTAAATGTCCTACTCTTTGAAGACTGAAGCAGGTAGTTGCCACCAACTTGTGTGGTCTTTAGGGTAGGGAAGCATCCTGCTCTTTAAGGACTTATGGTAGATAGTTGCAACCAACTTATATAGGCTTAGTTAAATGTCTTGCCCTTTGAAGACTGAGGTAGATAAGTGCTACCAACTTGTGTGAGCTTTGGTAAGCATCCTGCTCTTTAAGGATTGAGGTAGGTAATTGCCACTAGCTTATGTGTTCTTTAGGGTAAAGAAACATCATGCTCTTTGAGGACTAATGTAGGTAGTTGCCACTAACATCATGCTCTTTGAGGACTAATGTAGTTAGTTGCCACTAACTTGTTTAGGCTTTGGTAAACATCCTGCTCTTTGAGGACTAGAAGGAAATGAGTTCAGATGCCCTTCTTAGTTGATTTTCAATGAGCACATAAAGTCAAAGGTACTTATTTGAGGGCTTTTAAGGTTTTTTGAAATCAGAGAATGATACCTTTAGTTCCATACAAATTTGACTTTTGTATACAAGAGCTAGTACCTGCAGGATGTTAAATGTTGCATAATGCATAGGGGTGCAAGTGCCTATTTAAATGATGCAAGGGTAATAACTTTAAATTCTAATCTGGTGGTTGGTTTTGGTCTTTTTTGGCTTTGATAAGGTGGCCTTTTGCCCAAGGTTTATTAATATTGCTCTAGATTTCCAAAGGCTTTTAATATTAAGGTTGTCCCTTTTTTAAAGGTACAGAAGATCCATGACCCTTTACTAGGAGGAGGTTTTGCAGATTTTTAAAATGTGGGGTCCTACGGTAAAATTGGTTATGGGCCCAAGAGTTTATTCTTAGTCTTTAAACATGAAACAAAGTTTTTGCAATGTTTTATCTTTCAAAGTAATGCTAGGAAATCCTATTATCGGTTCTGTTTTTTTTATCAAGCATGATCAATTAAATGATAAACATGATGCAACATGAAATGCAGTGCTATGAAAAGATTTTGTGAGAAATCAAGTAATATTTTTATTCAAAGAAAGAGGGTACAAGTTATGACAAACTTATAAGATTGTGGAAGGTTTTGATATATAAAAGAGATAAGAGAAGTCTTCCTAGTCGATTGGTTCTGACGCTGATGACATTAATTCTCCACTAAATGCTTTTGGAGATTTATTTAGAGCAATTGATCCTTTTGGTGCTGGTTGGCTCATAAGAAGATCCCTTGATTACCCCATAAGGGGATGAAGGCCTCAAAGTTAGGTATTTTACATTTTTTGAGTGCAGGTGTGGATGACATTTAGTGGCATTTGGTCAACAAAAAATAGATGGGTTAGGTTATGACTTGGTTTGATCAAAGTGGTGAATATGTGAAATAGGGTCTGGTTGCTTAAGCCACTCTTTTAGGCTTTCAACTTAAGCTAGTTTTCTCTTTTTTCTTCTCCTTTTGTTTTTTTTTGTTTTTTTTAGAGAATGGAAAGAGAAAAAGAAGTAGGATACCCTTTCAGGATTTCATCCTAAAATCCTTTTAAGCATAATATTTCTTAATAGAATCAGAGTTCATATGGTTAGGTAGGTTGTTGCCATCCATCTCGATTAAAATTAGGGCTTCTCCAAAGAGTACATGTTTCACCACGTATGGCTCTTTCCAATTTGGGGTTCATTTTTCATGAGCATCTTTATTGATCAGGAGAATTTGTTTGAGTACCAAATCACTTTCTCAGAATTAGCTAGGACAGACCTTTCTGTTATGGGCCCTTATCATCCACTTTTGATACAATTGCAAGTGACAAATGGCCTTAATTCTTTTCTTATCAATGAGATTGAGTTGCTCACATCGGCTCTTAACCCATTCAGTTTCTTCAAGTTAGGATTCCATTAGGACTCTAAGTAAAGGGATTTCAACTTCAATTGGTAAGACAGCTTCCATGCTGTAGACTAAAAAGAATGAGGTGGCACCTGTAGAAGTTTGTACTGCAATGTGAAAGGTCTGTAAGGCAAAAGGCAACTTCTCATGCCAATCTTTGTACATCTCAGCCATCTTTTTAACTATCTTCTTGATATTCTTATTGGCTACTTCAACCACCCTATTTATTTTTAGGCGGTATAGGACATATTTGTTTTTCAGTTGCATGCATTATCAGTAATAATTTGTTCGAGAAGACCATATCTACAGATGATGTCCCGTTTCACAAATTTGCACATGATAGATCTAGTGACATTGGCATAAGAAGCTGCCTCTACCCATTTGGTAAAATAATCGATTGCGACCAAAATGAAGCGATGCCCATTAGAAACCTTAGGGGAAATTGGTCCAATCATGTCTATGCCCTATATAGAAAAAGGGAATGGAGCTATCAAAACATGTAGGGGTGATGGTGGGACATGGATTTTGTCAGCATAGATTTGGCATTTGTGCCACTTATGAGTATAGTTAATGCAATCTTTTTCGAAAGTCAGCCAATAGTTACCTGATCGCATGACTTGTCTTACCATTCGGTGTCCATTAGCGTGTGTAACCCAAATCCCTTCATGAACTTCTTCAAGTTTCTTTTGGCTTCAGAGGCATCCATGCATCCGAGTAACACTTGATCCCAGCCTTTTTTGTACAGAATCCTGCCATCTAAAATAAAGCTTGTGGCTAATCGTCAGATGGTTCTTTTATCAGTTTTGGTGGTGTCTTTTGGGTATTATTGATCCTTGATGTAGCAAAAGATGTCATGATATCATGGCAAACTATCTTTCTCTTCTTTAACATTCGCACAATGTACCAAGGCTATATAGATACTTATTTGAATATGAGTGAAATCCGATTCTTGATTAACTTTGAACATGGATGATAAAGTGGCCAAAGATCAGCAATTTAGTTCTCTTCACGAGGTAAATGTTGAAAGCTGATACCATCAAACGCTTTCTTGAGTTCTGATATTAGATTCCCATAATGGATCAGTTTCGCATCACGTGTTTGTCATTCTTCTTTCAATTGGTAAATGAAAAGGACTGAATCTCCAAACATTTACAGTGTTCGGATATGCATTTCAATAGTTGCTTGGAGTCCTATGATGCAGGCCTCATATTCAACTATGTTGTTGGTGCAGTTAAAGTTCAATTTGGCTGTGAAAGGGTAATGGTTTCCTTTAGACAATATAAGAATTGCCCTAATCCAATGCCCTAGTGTGTTCAAAGCTCCATCGAAGTACATTTTCCATCACGACCCACACTTGACAGCATTCTCTGCCTTAGATATGCACATCAAGTCTTCATCAAAGAATTCAAAGTCTAAAGGCTGGTAGTCATCTGTGGCTTGACTTGCCAAAAAGTCTACTATCACACTACCTTTAATGGCTTTCTGGTTTACATACACGATATTGCACTTAGAAAGCATAACCTGCCATTTAGCTAACCTCCCGAACAAGGTGGGAGCTTCGTACAAATACTTGATGGGATCAAGCTTGATAACTAGCCATGTGGTGTGGTATAACAGTATTTCCTTAACCTTTGGGTTGTCCAGGATAAAGCACAACATAGCTTTTCTACGAATGAATAATTATTTTCATATTCTGTAAACTTTTTACTCAAGTAATAGATAGCCTATTCCTTCTTTCTTGATTCGTTATGTTACCCTAATA
>JBBYHM010000027.1:17099176-17168576 GCA_038381775.1 Adansonia rubrostipa | reverse complement strand
AGTTTTTGGAAATAGGCTACATGTTCACTATTTTTTGGTAACTTGGCGATCATATCACCCACATAGACCTCGATATCATTATGCATGAGATCATGGAACAATTTTAACATCGCCTTTTGGTAGGTTTCCCCAATGTTTTTAAGCCCAAAAGGCATCACTTTGTAGCAAAAAGTACCCTATACGATTACGAAGGTGGTTTTTTCCATGTCTTCATTAGCCATTTTGATTTGGTTATAGCCTGAAAACCCATCCATGAAGGAAAACAGTGTGTTTTAGGTAATGTTGTCTATTAAGGAATCAATGTGAGGCAGGGGAAAATAATCTTAGGGACTAGCTCGATTCAAGTCCCTATAGTCCACACACATTCATAATTTTTCGTCCTTCTTAAGAATTAGGACTATATTGGCCACCCATTCAGGATATTTGGCTACCTCGAGAAATCCTACTTCAAATTGCCTCTTCACTTTTTCTTTGATCTTTAGAAGCATTTCAGGTTTCATTCTTTTGAGCTTTTGTTGTATGGGCTTACGCTCGGGTTTAAGCGGAAGTTTATGAACCACAATGTTGGCATCTAATCCAGGCATCTCTTGATAGGACCAGGCAAACACGTCTCAATATTCTTGAAGGAGACTTATTAGTTCAGCTCGAGTAGATGGCTTTATGGAGGTTTCGATTTTGACTTTTTTGGGATCTTCTTCTATTCCAAGCTTTATGGTTTAGGTGGGTTCTTCATGAGGTAATATCTATTTTTCTTTCCATTCAACTAGTCTAAACAAGTCTAGGGGTATAAGGTTCTCTTTAGGGTCCTCTTTGGATTTGACCTCACCAGCACAGATCAGTTGCTCAAAATCAATTTTTGAAGTTTCAATATAAACATTCATGTCACCTTCATAAGGGTTCCTGAAAAAGTGGAAATGAACAATATGGGTGGAAACATATGTAAAGAAAGGTCTAAGGTTGGCAAAAACTATGAACACAAAGAATGAATGCTTACTGCTTAGTCATTTTCATTGATAATACTTAATAAAAGCAACCCATACAGAGGATCCTATAATGCTTTTAGGTGAGAGCATATAGGTTTAGTTCATAACATTACTTTGAAATAGACTTGAACAATATAGGAATCTTAGTCTCTATCCAAACACTTGGAACAAAACTTGAAGGGCACAAACTAGTCTCTGGACTTATAGTTGACATCTTTAGCTCGTCAATCGTATTGATAGAGACATCCTCGAATGCTTTGTTCAAGCACAGCACTAGTAGATCTAGTATTTACATATCCCTTTAGGCGAAAACTTTCTTGAAATGGTGGGAATATCATTGGCTCATCCTCTATGTCTCATCTTAATAAATGAGCGATTCTCTTCTCATGGTTCTTTTGAGCTTGCTTTTTTCTGCTATGCACTGGGCTTGAATCCCAACCCTCTTTTTTTGATATGGTTGACCACTTTCAAGGCTTTAGCAACTCCTTAAAGGCATTTTTTGAGTCCCTTTCTGGCTTAGGGCACCTTTGCTGACAATTAACTTCAAACCCATGCAAGTACTCTCTGATAGGTAGGCCTGAACTATTGGCAACCCTTCCTCCATGTAAGTAGCATTGACAAACTCAAAGGAATGGAAAAAAGATTCTAGGATATCTTTGTCAGGTTCAACATATAAGGCATTAGTCGAGGTAGTAATAATGATATCTTCTTCTTCTTCGATGCTGACAACTTTGTTCTCAATGATGAATTTTAATTTCTGGTGCAAAGATGATGGTATTGCCTCAGCAGAATGAATCTAGGGCCTTCCTAATAGGTAGTTATATGATAGAGCAATGTCTATCACATGAAAGTCAACTTTATAAGTACATAGGTTGATTTAGAGTGGAATGGTGATGTTCCCTACAACATTTTGGCTAGTTCTATCGAACGCTCGCACAATCATAAGACTATTTTGGATATGAGATGCATCGATGAGGAGCTCGTTCAACCATGACATGGGCATTACATTTAAAGCTGACTGTTATCGATAAGCACCTTGGGCAGCATAGTGCCTTTACAATATGTGGTGATATGAAGGGCTTTGTAGTTTCCTCTCCCTCTGAGTTAGATATCATCATTGTTGAAAGATATGTAATTATCGACAGTAATGTTGCTCACTAAGCGATACAACTGACCTATAGAATGTCAGGAAAAACATAAACCTCATTCAAAACTTTGAAAAGGGCATTCCTGTGAGCTTCAAAATTCAACGGTACTAACAACATAGATATCTTGGTGGGTTGCTTGTTCAACTGATCAATGATGCTGTGTTCGCTATGTTTGATGAACTTAAAGAATTCTGCAGCTTCTTTCTCATTCACTGGCTCTTTGAAGGCCAATGAATCTGAGTTTTTTATTGCAGATTTTGGTGCTTGAGGAACAAGACTAGTATTCTCTTGTTGAGTTTCACTTTTTGATGCTACTAGGGCATAACATCTGCCACTTTGAATGAAGCAACTCACTCCTAATAGGTCCACGCTCACTGCTTGCTAACTAAATTCCTCGATGATTAAGGTTTTGTTTTCATAGTTCCAAAGAATCATCTTATTGTCCTCATAAGGGAAAGGAGATGAAAGTTGAATGATCATCTTTAGCATGGGCTGGACAGGGGTGGCTTTGGCTCTCAGTCGATTATCATACAGCCTTCCAAGCCCATAAAAAGGATTGCTTTTTTTTCTTCTACAATATTGACAGATTGTGTTGCATTTGCAGACTAGGTGTGCGGGGTTTACTTTTCATTATAGAATTAAATGCTACCCTCGCTCATCATCCTTTGAACCATAGCATGAAACTCTTTGCATGTTTGAAAAGTATGGCCATAAAGAATATGGAAATCACAGAAGTCATCAATTCTTTCTTCTGTTTTCTTGATTGCATTAAGTAGCTTAGCTTGCACCAGGATTTACCAAATCAAATTCATTGCCGTTCTAACTTCTTATATGTTTTCTACAATCTCGCAATTTTCTTCCATGACCATTTTCTTTGGGTCTAACTCAGTACGACTTTGAGATGAACTGGCTTCAGCACCAGACTTTGATTGCTGACTGGCCTTTATGTTTCTTTTCCCTTTATCTTTGCAAATATTGGTTTTACCTGGTCCATTTTTCATGGCCTCATTGATTATCTCATAAAGTATGGCCATATTCACGAAAGTTCTTTGGGAAGTTTTTCGCTACCCTTTCATAATAAGGGGCTTGCAACATGCCAATGAATCTAACAATCATCTCTTTTTCTATCAGTAAAGGATGAATCTGGGAGCCTCCTCCATCCATCTTGCAGCATACTACCTAAAACTTTTATTAGATCTCTTTTTCATGCTCATAAGGGATAAACAGTTTAAAATTTGATCATCGGTAGGTCTCTCCTCATCAACGGCATTAATAGATGGGTCATCATGTCCATCCCACTCCTCATAGAACTCAATCTTGGACTGATCCATCATCCCTTGGACCATTTTCAGGAATGATGGATAATGTTGCAAATCATGTTCGCAACCATAGTGGCAGCAGGATGTTTCAATGGCATTTTTATCATCTGTCATTATTCTAGCTTTCACGAAAACTTGTTAAACTTTGCTCATTAGGGTTTTGATGTCTCTAATGCTTCTTTTAACCCGATAACCTTTCCCATTGATTATTGCATTCACTCTCAATTCGGCATGATCAGGGAGTTGATTGGCCTCAACATTGGGTTTAGGACCTTGCTCGATCTTGATCACTCCTTTTTTTAGTAGACCTTGCATTTTTTTTAAATGAAGTGTAGTTCTCAATAGAATGGCCTTGCGCTTCAGTGTGGTATTCATAATAAGTGTTCTCATCATACCATCTATGGTATGGTGGTGATCTTAGGTTTATGAATACTAGGGCTACTAGATTAGCTGCTAATAAATCTCTTTATAAGAGTAAAAGAATGGTTCAAAGTGCTTTCTTTCTCAAGGTGCTTGTTGGTTATTTAGAGCTCTTACATCGTGCATATTACGAGGCTATGCATTCTGAGCCATATTTTGAATGGGATTCAGTATAAAGCTCATTGCAGGAGCAAACCTAGCAGCATGGACTGGTTGTGGTACTGATGAGTAAAGAGTAAAACCTATATTCAACATGCTCAAAAGGTATATAGGCTATACTAGATGCAAACATTGATTAAACTTGGCATGATTTTTGTCGACAACATTCACCTCCTTCTTTTTACCCTTGCTTACTGTCTTCTTAACTAATCCAAATGTCTCCCCAATGGATATCCTACCACTTTTGATGGGGTTCTTAATCATTTCACCAAATATAACCATATCGATAAAATTTATCGTGGGACTTTCTACCAGTTTTTCATAGTAAAGAGCTCGTAAGATGCCAATAAGCATGACTATCATTTCTTTTTCTATCAAAGGAGGATGAACTTGAGCTGCCTTCTTTCTCCATCTCTGAGCAGATTATCTAAAGCTCTCAAAAGATTTGTTATCTATGTTCATGAGAGAGAGGCGATCCAGATCCCAATCAGACACATGATTACAATGCTTAAGGAATACACATGCCAAATCTGCCTATGTTTGAATTCTTACGGGATCAAGTCCTATGCACCACCAGAGAGTTACTCTAGTCAGACTATCCTGGAAGCAATGGATCAGTAGCTTCTCATTCTCTCCATGCCCTTCCATCTTACGATAGTACATGCAAAGATTGGTAGTAAGGTCGGTAGTCCTAATATATTTTTCAAAATCAAGCCCTTTAAACTTAGGCGGGATAATGAGACTCGAAACCAACCTTAATGATTTTGCATCTAAAATTCCAAACTTGTTACTTCCTTTCACAACTCAAAGATGCTTCTCTAGTGATTGATATTTGTCCAAATCCTCATTATTTTTTGAGGGCCTCTTTGTTTTCTTTTGCTTTATTTGCTCATCGAGGTCCAAGACTATAAGCCTTGTCGATGAAGAGCTTGCAACTTGAAATCCTTGAATTAAGTGGGATGCTCTCGCAAGATTGATGTAAATGAATGGTTGAGTTGGTGAGATGTTTGCCATCAGAGGATGGTGCCAATGTAGTGCCCCTTCTTAAGCATTGGTGGCCTCAGTACCGCTATTCAGATTGCTTTGTGGGATTGGCTAGATCTTTTCCCACCTTGACTGTACTTGTTTGCCTTTTTTCTTTTAATGCATCGGACAACAGTTGGGCTAGCTCGATAATTTAAGCTTGGAGTTCCTTGTTCTTACAGAGTGACTGCTCTTGGGACTCTTTATACATGAGTTTGAGTCTTTCAATGTAAGCCTGATGATCATTTTCCATCACTCTTCGATGATTGCCAGTGTTGTACAGATGGCAAGCTGTATGTTTCATGTTTTAGATCACTTTCACTTTAAATTATTTTTAGGTAGGCCTTTAGATATGATCATGCATATGTTTGATGCAATGAGAGTGAATATAAGATCATGAAAATAAATGAATGAATAAAACTATGCAAAATAAAAATTAGATTAGTCATGAAAATGAGAAAAAGACAATTAGATTAAAGGGCAACTCCACTAATAGCATCTTTCATTAAAGCAATGTCCTGATTACATGTGACTACATTTGAAAATGCCTAATAGGGTTACATTGCCTGATTACATGGTCTAAGAAATACAACAAGTTTTGCTTATGGGCTCTAGTAGGTAATATCACACGTGTCAGGGATCAGGCTACATCCATCATGTTCTCGGCCCTCATCTAAGATGGCGATGATGGTTCTAATAGTTTTGGCATGCGTGATCAACCACTTGAAGCCATTCTTGCTTCCGTTGTCCAAAGGCTCCCAACAGTGCATCGACTTGGTCTTGGTAAGCTTGAAGAAAATGCTCTAAATCTTAATTCTAAGTGTCAAAGCTCCATTTTCACCTAGTTTGCTCTCAAATCCTGAACTTAAGCTTCAACTGTTATTCTTCCTTTGATAAGTTGACGCAAAAGCTTGGGTTCTAACAAGCTTTTCCCTATTGACCCTAGCAGCTTCTCTCCATTGGTGTAGTTCCTTCTTAAGAGTAGTAATTTCTGTCCTCCACTAGGCTGATCACTTTCCAAGTCTTCGAGACTTGCTTGCTTTATTAAGGGCCACATAGTTTTTTTTTTAAACTTTCGAGGTCTTCTTTGAGGTGATTTTTCCCTTTGTTAGCCCTATTTATTTTGCCATCCTTGAGGTAGAGGTCCACTTTCAAAAGACTATTTTCCTCCTTTAATTGAGTAGCCTCCTTAATAGAGGTTACCCTTTTTTGTTCGAACTCTCTCCTGAGTAATTCAACTTCAGAGGGAAATTCATCAACTAGCATTTGTGATGTCTCGATATTAGACAAGAGCACATTGTCATTAATTTGTCAGACCCTCCATTCATCATATACTGCCTCTCCAATACCTTTCCATGTAGTGGGTTTGTTTCCATGCATGAAAAGGCTAGTTAGACTTTTCACTTGTAATCGGCCTAACCATAGTTGAAATCCCATAACTCTAAGTCTTAGACGAAGGGGATAAACTGAAGACACCAAAACTATTGAAGGATTAAAAGAGGGGTGTAGCTAGTACTTCCCTATAATCCTATAAGTGGCACGTAGCTATAATCTTCGCACCAGTATATGACCATTTTTGGAAAAAACCAAAAAGCCTTCCATGTTACCTTCTTCCCTTTAAGGTTCTAGAATTTTTGAACCCATTGCTCTTTAGATTTATCTTAAGGTCATTCCTTCTCAAGTACCTTAAAGATAGGGCTAAAGCTGGGTAAGAAGAAGTGTGACATCCTACTTTCTTCTACGCCAAAGTCACTGATGAGCCAAATATGAAAGAGTGGTGCACACCTGATGAGATAGTCCATACCCATTTTCTTACAAAAATTAAGAGTTTGAATAGTTTCGACAATGATGGCCAAGGCAGGATTGATGTTGCAACATAAATGAGACCATACCTTTAACATAGCCTAATGTCTTGAGGAATATAACCAGACCATATATCGCCAAAGCGTTGATATCTTGGATTTTTCGGATGTCAATAGTACTTGCCATCGCTTCTCTCAAACTAGCTCATGAAATGCATTCACTATTTCTCTTTGTTTTTATCTAACTCTCAATCCAAGACTCAGCTGCCTCGAAGATTTGAGCCAATATTTTCTTGAAGGTTAGAGGATTCAACGCTTTGCAGTATATCCTGTCGACCTTTGCCCTTTCAATGTTGAGTAATGCAGTGTATTCGTCAACTATGGGGACCAAGTTTTCATGATTAAAAGTGAAACACCGGTATGCTGGCTTCCAAAATTGATAGGCCACTTACAACAAACTGACATCCAAATGAACTTGAAGCAAAACAGCAATATCTTCGTATCTCTTAGTGAATGATTCCCTTTCAGTACTTCTCAATTGGTCCAAACAATAATCTTGCCAATAGTTT
Organism: Adansonia rubrostipa; assembly: GCA_038381775.1. Classification (NCBI taxonomy): domain Eukaryota; kingdom Viridiplantae; phylum Streptophyta; class Magnoliopsida; order Malvales; family Malvaceae; genus Adansonia; species Adansonia rubrostipa. The sequence goes on along the minus strand of JBBYHM010000027.1, from coordinate 17,161,153 downwards.
GATGGTACCCTATCTTGATCCTTTCATGCACTATTGAGACATGCCCGAATTTAAAGATGTCTCCATCTTCACACTGTCAACATTCTAACCATGCTCAGACTTCCTTAACCAAAGTGGACTACTGCTCTATGATAGATGCCCACTGAACCATTGACCAATTGTCCCATGGTGGTGGTAATTATGATTAAATAATGCATGGCGAAAAAGGAAAGCAAAAAAAGAACAAATTAGTAACCAATATGAAATAATAAGCAAAAGATAAAGAACTGAAAGAATAGCACCAAAATTATATCACAAAATTTACCTTGAGAATAGGTAGGACAATACCTAGGGGAGACATGATGAATATAAATGTCCATATTAAAATTGCCTCTTCATGAAGCAATATGATACCTCACGAGGACTAAGATGACCACTTAAATAATGATGTCATTCATCACCATCTATGTTAAGTACATGCTAAGCCATCGTTCGGGCAGCATGATGGCTTATTTCAGTCAGATATAATTATTTAAAGATGGCATTGCAAGTAATGGAATTCATTTGTCTTTACCCACTTATTAAAGAGGACTTGCCATCAAATGTAATGGCATATCCTAAAGGAATGATCATAAAAATGACAAACGCGGGTGATAGCATTCACTCATCATCATTCGTGTAACTATGGTATATATGAGTAAAGGTATGAAATGTTTCCCCGAGTGATCCTACTCTTCAGGTTATTCTAACAGCATTTGGTATGGTTTAGCATGGTTTAGCTCATAGGGCTCACTATATGAGTTTAAGTCGATCCCTATTTTAGTATTCAAATCTTTCCTTCCTCTATTAAAAACAGTCAAGGCATCCCAATCCCAGGCCCATCGCGAGTTTTGCAGAACAGATTCGATTTGGTGAATGTATTTCCCTATGTAAATACGGAAGGGTACTCATGAGAGACATAGGTAGTTTATATCCCGAAAGGTTTAACCATGCCTATGCGAAGGGTTACTCATGAAGACAGATGGCTCACTTTCTCTTAAGAATTAGGATACTAACTGCACCATGGCATTTGGTGGGAATCTAATTTAAATGTAAGTGCATGGCATGTGTTGAGGAAACAATCAAACCTTTTTGTTACACTCTTATATTACCATATTTATTCAAATCAATATTTCTTTAGGCATGAATAATCCCTAACAATCATAGGATAAAAACATAAATAATAGAGATTAGTAGAGAAAATAAAAGGAAATTATATCTAAATAATGATAAAGATTGAAAACTAAGAACCGAGTGAACAATAGCTAGTTATAGGCCTAAATCTCTAACTTTGCTCCCTAATGAAGTCGCCAAGCTGTCACCATGTGCCCCGTCTTTAAAACTTCGAATGATCCGAAGGGCAAAGCACGCCCGACTTAAAAATAAATAATACGTGGTCATGGTCAAGCCTTTGAGTTATCCCTTGATCGGGATTTGGATTAGGCTTAACAATATGAAGGGGAGAAAAACTATTGGACGAGTTGCTTATCTAACTAGTCTCGAATAGCACCACGAGATGGCCGTAAACTTGGAGTTGCCACCAATCATTTTGAGCTAGGCAGGACTAAATGCCTACTGAAAATAATATTTTGAGTTACGAAACTCGAAACATCAATTTTAAGGTCTACAAAGTCCAGAGATTCATTGGTTGGGTTCGGGAGTTGGTTACACATGAGGAAAGATTAACATCCCCATGACACCCAAAATCAATGCCTACTAACTATATTTCACTTTGGTCTCGGTTAAATCGGTTCCATTTAGCCTTTATTTAGATATAACTCCCTTTAATGCATGAAGTTTTGTAAAAATAGATCCAGTTTTTCTTCTTCTTTTTATTTTTAAATTAGCTCATCTATGCACCTCGGAGATGTGAAGAACATAAGGAGTTTTTATGAATATAAAGTCCAGATTGAATTTTGAAAATTTTAATATTCCATATTAGGCACTGGAGAGATACCAACACGAAACATCACCTTGTAAATTTTATTGAAAAAAACAAATTTTAAATATAAATGCACGATAATTACTTTCAAAAGTAAATAAGTTAGTGAGGTGGAAAAAGTGAAATATAATAATATCATAAACAAGCAATCACAAATAAAAGAACATAAAAAGGAGGAGCGATCAAAATGTATCTCACAATTGCTTTCGATTATTGAAGAATAACCAAGATGACAAATTTAGAGATCAATCTGGATTCGATGGTAATTTGAAGAACAAAGATGATTTTATCAAAGTAGTCTGAGGTATCTGGACGAGAAAAAATTTTGGGTGTTTTCGAGGTAAAGTGGGGTTAGAGTATCTCCTCGAAGAGGTGAGGTTGAAGTACCCCCAAAGACAGAGTTAGGAAAATATTTAGAAATAAAGAAAAATTTTGTATCTTTTTTTTTTAATGGGGTTGGATTTCCCATCGGAGTAGTGGGGTTGGAGTATCCCCGAAGTTAGGAAAACAATTAGGAACAAGGAGAAAATTTAATTTTTTTATTAAAAATGGGGTTAGAGTATCCTTTTTGAGTAATGGAGTTGGAGTATCTCCATTAGTGAAAATTTTAATATGAAATCCTATTTGCTGTATTTTAATCTTGATCCGAGTCAAAAGGGACTGATGTTGTGGAGAACTAACTAGACGCATTTTCAGACATTTGAACCTTTAGATAAAAGGAGATTTGAAAACTAAGATAAAAACATGAGACAACATTATGTCACCTCCCTTCCCGAATTTACTTTAAGATAGTCCGAAGGGTTTAGGAGGTGAATAAGGTATTGTTAGAGAGATAACTCGATAAGGATTAATGTAAAAAAATTCCAAAAATTCTAGATGATCACTTTCTAAGTGGAATTAATTTTTGAATTTAAGTCTATATTGACACTGGCAGCACCTGCAAGGGAAAAGACTTGCTGAAGTTTGAAAAATCATTTCGAGCTCATCCAAGATTGTTAAATTGTGAACAACACCATTTTGAAAAAGAAATTTCGTAAACTTTTTAGAAAAATAATTAAAAATTTTATCAAAATCATTTGATAGGCCAAAATGGCCCAAAAAGAACATTGCACATTAGTTCTAAGGGTTCTAGCCAATAAAGGTTTAAAAAACCATAACTCCCTTATCTGGGAGGATTTAAGGGCAAATGAGACACCGCTAGAAAGGTACTTCGATGTCCTTTAAGGAAAAAACATTAGAAAAATCAAAAGAAATATTTTATGGTTCAAAATGATTTTCCAAATTCAAATTAAGTACTACCAGAGTAAAAACATGGGAATTATTTGATATTCTGATTTTTTTGAAGATAGACTTAGGTCTAGGACATCCGAATGTCCATGACAGAAAGTAACATGGGCTTCACAAGTTCATTCCACAATCATGGAGTAGTTTGGGATGATGGAATAACTCGTTGACTGTGTTACTAAAGGGAACATGAGATTGAAGATCAAGGTTTAATACTAAAAAGATTCCTTTTTTTGAACAATGAACTTATTTCACCATGAATGCAGAGCTAAAATGTTGATTTACCCTAAAGATTGGGAAACCAATTTGATGAAAGCCTTAAATCCATGCTACTCTTCATCTACTAAAAGTAGCATAAGCCTAACTTAGGGATGTTTCTAAAAATTAGGTTTTAGGAAACAAGTAAGCATTTTAATAGAGATATCATTAACAAAATGTAGCACATACAAAGATAAACATAGGTGAAACATGTAAATATACAAAGATAACATTTTGACATGAAAATGAGTGATACAAATGCAAGAAGATGACAAATAGGGTACAGGAGATGATATGAACATGTTTGAACAAGGGAATAGATGTTGGAGTTGTCAAGACAACATTTTTATTTCATGAGACTCCTTAAAACACTAGGAAATGTTTGAACATACCTAAGACATGTTAAGGTGACCATTTAAATATGAAATAGATATGTGAATATGGAAGGAACATGGAAAAAGATGCATGAATAGAGGCTGTGTAATGATAAAAATGAAGTATGGTGAGTTTTTATATCCCACAACATCAAGGTGTCAAGATGGTCATCAAAATCCTAAAACTACCACAACCAAGGCAACAATGATGCATGAGAGTGTTAGGAAGGTCATGGCAGCATGAAAGGCTTGCAAAAATGAAATGGATGATCAAAATAGAACATGTATGGAACAAGGTAAAAATATACTAGCAAAAGCTTAAACCTTCTTTTCTTTAAAAGCAATGAATTTAAGCTCAGTTCTTTCCCTCTGTAGGCTATTATTTACCAAGAAGAGAGTGAAAGGAAGAAGCTTTCTGGTAATAGGTTGTTGGTGGGGTGTTTTGAGGATGAAAATATGTGAAAGGTTGAGCTTTTGAAGGTGATCTGGTGGTGGTTTTAAGGAGCTACGGGAATAGAGATTGGTTGAGGATGAAAAGAAATGGAATAGTGTTTTTAGTGAGTTTTTAAAGTTGGAGTTGTTGGAGGATTTATGGGGATGGATAATGAGTTTTTTGAGATTGCTGAAAAGTTAATTTTTATTGCTGAGATTTTTTTTAGATAGCTGGGAGAGTTCTCTATTCAGTGCTCAACCACTGCTTTTAGAAGACAATGCAAAGGCATTTTTTATTTTTTCCTTCTGCACTAGAGGATATCTCCAGCTATGATGCTTAGCTGACTCTCTTCTCATTGGTTCTGCCATGCTAAGCAAAGAGGCAGAAAGGCTGTGATAGCCTACAACTAGAGATATGTCTGCCATACCCTCTTACACCCATATATCGTATGAAAGTGACCTTTGTCATTGATTGTTTGGGCATCGAAAATTTATTTGAATCCGTTAATGAGCCTATAGTTAAGGTTTACAATGATTTATGATAATTCCTTGTTGTAAAAACATGTTTAAATCAGGTTTTTGAAGGCTAAAAAGCTGCTTAAACTGGGCAAAAATGCCTCGGTGTACCGATATAAAACATGTTGTATTGATACACAAGGTGCTTTTTACTCCTGAGTATCGATACAATGAGCTATGCATCGAAACTAAAAGCAAAAAATGTTTCTAGTCTCAAGACTTAGAGGCCTATATCAATACTCCATGGATTTGTATCGATACTCATGCTTATGTATCAATACATTTTTCCAAAAAGCATAACTTTGGCTATTGCCAAGGTCTTTATCGATGCAAACATGCTAGGTATTGATACCATATCTCGAGTATCGATACTAAACCCTCTTGTATCGATACTACGTGTGAAAATTCAAAATTTTGAGAATGTAAAGCCTCGTATCAATACTCATGCACTAATATAACTTGCACAAAGTCGTGGCTTCCCAAGTTACCTCAACTTGGTCACAAACAATGGGAAATTGATTCGTGCATTCATTTGAATGACCCTGGTGACACCAGGAATAATAGTTTTTTATGCTTTATTTTTATATTTTCTTTAATACACCCATAGGCATTTCAAACCTTCCCAAAAAAAAATTTTGCCTGGTGCCTTGTCGCCTGATAGTGCCTAATAACACAGCACCCAACAATCATCCCCAAGTTTTTATTTTTATTTTTTAATTTCTTTCACCTAAATCCTAGGATGCTAGAAACTAGCTCAGACAAAATGAGGTGTCTACATCACTAAAAGTGATCGACAGTGTGATTTTTCTTTTGATCAGTGTTGGTTGGCTAGCAAATTTGTATATTAGGCAGATAGGGTTAGGTTATGGTCTTCGAATCCTATCTTTCAAAAAGTATCCCATTACAAAATCTTGATAGCGGTGCCATTGTCTATTATAATTCAGTTGACGTGGTAGATGCCCACAGTGGCAGATACAACTATTGGGTCATTATCATTGTCCGCCACTAGGTGATAATCTTCTTCTATGAAGGCTATTTACTACCATCTTGTTTCATTCTTTTTGGGGCCATATCAATAGCCATGACATTATGCAGGTGAGACTTATGTTTGGACTTGCTTGTGGCCTAGTCTTTTATGGCACCCGCGATGACATTGATTACATCATGATTAAGTGGTTGCTCACTACTTTATCCTACTACTTGTTGGGCGATTATGATAAGTTGGGTCTATTGGCCTTTTTCTTTAAGAAATGCTTAATCTATCCTTTCTTTACCAACGATTCTATTACATTTTTTATGCTAATACAATTTTCAATGATGTGGCCAATGTCATTATAGAAGTCGCTGTGCTTTCTAAGGTCTATTTTGCTTTGCTTGCCTTTATTGGTGAGGTCTTTCAACTAGGCCATTCTACATTATAGCGTTGAGGATCTAAGCCTTGCTTGTGTTAAAGGAAGTGTATGAGTTGTAATTTGTGTAAGAGGGGTCTATTCTACTTTCCTGCTTTCTTGGTTACTATTCTAGGGTCGGTTTGGCTTTTTGTCTTTTAGCTGTTAAGGCCAAAACACTCACTTTTTCTACCAGGTCCACTGCAATAGTCACCTTTTTATGTTTTTTGTCATACCACTCAACTTTGTGGCTGGTAATCTTAACTCCTTTGGCCTCAACGTACTTTTGAGCTTTTTTAAAGAGTTGGTACAGTTTGGTTAGTTGGGGATCAATGAGTGCATATTTTAAATACTTGAAGCGTACCCTTGAGATAAAGGCTGGATCACCCATTCGTCATTTAGGTCATGAACTTCCAAGGTCACCACATTAAAGTGCTTTATATACTCCCTTATGTTTTCCTCTAAGTTTTACTTGACGGCCATGAGGTTTATATGTTCTTTTCATCATTCTACAACTTCTAAAATGGGTAAGAAAGTTTTTGCCCAACTGATCAACATTTGTAATAGAAGTAGGGTTGAGTAAGTACCATCATGTATGTGCTAGGCTACACAATATTGTTGGGAAAATTGGTATTACACCACATCCAGAACATCTCTAAGGTTATGGAATGTGAAAAAGTGATTGAAATGGTCTGTTAGGTTGGCTGACCCATCGTATGTGTCAGGGAAAGTTTGATTTTCCTAGGGATTGGTACTTATCTCTGACCAATAATAAAGGGTTATGTTCATCATCGAGCCATTCCTAGTTGTCCTTGTAGAGCTATTTGAGGTTTTTGATTTCTTGCTTTAATGGGGTAACTTGTTCTATGACATTTGGGTCTTGATATGGCTGTAAAGGTCCATTTGTCTAATCCGAGCACCTAGGCTATGGCACATGCTACACTGGAGTTGAGCACAAGCTCTCTATGGCACCTTGTTGGGTTTGGTTTTTTAGTAAGTTGGGTTAGTTTGGGCAACCTACTGGTTCTAGGGTTGGGCAATCCACAGGTGGTATGGTTAGGCAGTTGGGTTGAGAATGCACTAGTTGAGCTACTTGCTGCATTGCAACTAGTTGGTTAGTTATTGCTTAGAACTGGGCTTGATATTGAAAGTAACATTTAGGTTATGCTATGGAAGATGACACGTTTAGTGGGAACATGGGATACGTTGGTAGCGGTGCATGGGTGTATCAAAAGTTGAATAGGCTCGTGGGGTAAAAAGGGAGTTGTATTGTTGTGGTGTTATTGAATACTATGGATGTATCTGCAGCTGAAGTTGCGAGGATGATTGTAGTTGGGTTGCTTTGGCTTAGTGGCTAGTTTGTTTATGCCTTTTGAGATTTTTACCCATTACTAGAGGGGTTGGCCCCTACTGGTGAGAGTATGCCCAGCAAGTTTTGGTAATAGCTAAAGGGGGGTTGCAATAACCAAAGATTCAGGGATATTGGTGTCTAAGGAATGGCAGTGGAAGCCTCATGAGAGAACATTGAGCTAGAGATTATGGCTGAGAGCAGGTGAAGGTTTGGCCTTTCATTTCCAAGAGAGGAAGAAAGTCCGATGGTTCACTTGTTTATGTGAGGGTAGTGTTAGTGTGTCCATTAACGGCACGAATTGTTGATGTTTTCTTGGGAAGGCTGAAAGGTAGAGCAGGAAAAATGCTTAAAACACAAAGAAAGTTTAGAAAAGCTTTAGAGTTGAGACCCTGAGACACACTCTAATGCTTAAGTTAGTCTAGGGTTTTTGGATTTTTAGAGAGTAAGAAGAAAATGAAGAAAGAGAAGGAAGTTTTAGTGTGTCTGCCTTACCTGAGAGCTTTATAGCCCCTTTTTATACCCAAGTCTATAAGGAGCATGTACGACAAGCTCTTTTTCATTGTCCAAATGCAGCTGATTGCCAGACTACCAATCTTTTGGTCTCATTTGTCAAGGGATGTTGGTGGTTCCCCACAACATCAGAATAGGAGACGTCTGATCTAGGATTGTTGTTTAGAAGTCCTTATAGGCATGCATGTTAGTGTATGGAGCACGCTTTAGGCGACTGGTGAGTTGAATGATCAAGCAATTATGCTCTTGGAGTCGGATTAATTAAACTTTGGTAACCTCTAAAGCCATTTAAGTCGTTTGGCCACTTAAGATGGTTTTGACAATTAACTCGTTATGACTATTTAATCGATCAACATATTTACGGTATGACAATAATATAAACAAATCCCCAGGCAACGGCACGAAAATTTTGGATCCAACTCCAAAGCCACTAATAACACAATTGAGCTAATGCTTAAGAAGAGGATGATAATAAACACGCATTGAAAATTATGGCCGCATGTAATTATTCATTGCTCTATTGTTTTTCATCAGGTGGCCAGGATATCCGATAGCAGGTCCCACTTTAACATCGGTGGGACCCATTTTTGGAAGCAGAGTAATTAAGAATCCAGAAAATCTCGAGATCGGAGAGGGGTGATGAGATCACTGGTCCATATCATTTGTAGTTCCGGTTTGAATGGTTTTTTGAGCCGCTCTTCTGTCTTCCTCATGGCAGAAGCACACATGCAATAACCGACAAAAAAAATTAAAATAAAAAAACTCTGTCGAAGATACGGTCCTGATTCAATCTTATAGTCAAATTAAATTAAAAAAAAAAAGAATATTTATATTTTTTTATTATATTTATATTATTTTATATATTAAAATCTATATTTTAAATAATATTTAAATAAATTATAATTTATTAATTAATTTTATATAAAATTTAATATATTTATATTTTTTTATAATTTTTATTATATTTTATCATATAAAATTTTAAATTTTTGTATTATATTTAAAACGTGTCTAAATTATGACATCTAAATTAAATGAATCTTGCCGTATCTGTATTCCTACCGGACATTATGACTTTCTATACGTAGTATTTTTATTTACTTTATTAAAAATTATAAATAAAATTATCAATTATTTTAATCAATACAAAAATATTATTATAAATAAAAAATTTATTAAATTTTTAAAAATATCTTAAAAACAGTTTTAACAAAATACTGCATAGAAAAGACATATGATGAATTTATTTTTATTTTGGTTATAAATATGCAATGCAAGAGCCATATGATCATAACAAAGTATATATAAATGAATGAGCAAAACATTTATATACAAAAATATTAAGTAATTGAATTATGAATTAATATTTGATTATTAATTTGATTTTGTGGAAAAAAATCTCTCTTCACCGACTGATTAATTAATATGACATTTTGGAATATTAAACAGGGCAGCTTGTCGACAAGCTGTTGAACGTTGAAAATGTTATTATTATTTATTGAAATTTAATTTTGAAAATACCGAAAAGGGAAACTTCATTGCTACTTCATATTCTAACCCCTATGAAAGATTCGCAGGACGCTGAAGGTTCATTTACTCTTCCTCACATGCATGGATGCCGTTTTTGCTTCCACCAAATTAATTGAACATTAATCATGTAGTACTTTTTCTGCACATCATAAATAGAATTTTTTAAATTTTATAAATAAAATAAAAAATTATTTAAGTAAAATTTTAAATTGCACAATTTAAATTAAAAATGTAATTAGTATTTTTTTAAATTTATAAATGAAAATTTTAAATTTTATAAATCAAATAAAAAAATCTGATAAGTATATTTATATACATTAATTATTAAGTGGAGTTTTTAGATTTACAAAAAAAATTAAAAATTTGATCATATTTTTTTGTTATATAATTTTTTAATATTTTTTTATTGGACGCTATGAAATCATATGAAACTTTATATACAGTTATATCTAATGTAAAAGGCGTTGGCTTATATAACTTTTAGCATGGTACAAATCATATATACAATATTTTTATAATTTCTCAAGTTAATTACTCGTTTGATTCTGGAATTTTAGGCATACTTTATATTGGTTTCCAATTTCAAAACATATTAATCAGATCTTCAATTTTAGAATTTCATATTCATATAATTTTTTTTGTTAGTAAAATCATTAAAATAAGCGTTAAGACAGATGATATGTGGCTACTGATGTCATGTTTATGTAATCCTTTCTTTTTCTTTTTTTTTATTCCTTTATTTTTTTCTGTTTCAAATTTTATATTTTCTTTTTATGAATAAATACAAAAAATAAAAATAATTAATATTATAATTTGAATTAATTTGTGAAAATAATTAACTTAATAAATATAAACTATTTTATTCAAAATTATTGTTTAAAATTTTTTTATTTTTTTCATTTTATCTTCTTGATAAATAAACTAAAACATAATTAGAAGTTTATATTATGGTTAACATTAATTTATAAATATTAAATAATTTATAAAATATAAAATATTTATTTAATTTTCTAACTTTTTATTTCTTCATATATTATATTTTTTCCTCCTTATAAATAAATAAAAATAAATAATTATAATATGATTAATTTTATAAAAATTAAATAATTTATAACAATATTTATTGGCATTAATTTTTAAAAAATATTTAAAGTTTTTTGCTTTTTCTCTTTTCTATTTTCCCTTTTTCTTGTTTATAGATAAACACAAAGAACAAGAAATAACAATTTGTATTATAATTTAAATTAAATTTAAAAACAAATATACAAGGAAAATATAAAATATTTAATTATTTATTTAAATTAAGTTAGAAGAATTTTCTAAACTCTTGACGATTGAAAATGAGAAAGATTATTTGACTCCCTATTGTCAATCTGATATAAATATATAGATTTTTAATTAAATTAATGTAAATAAATATGTATACTTTTATGAATTATTTCATATTTGAAAATTTAATTTTCAATTATAATATAATTTATTGTTATTTTTATTTATAAATAAGGAAAAGGGAAAAGGAAAAAGGAGAAAAAAAGTAAATACTCAAAATACTTTTATAAAGTTAATGAAAATTATGTTTTTGATAAATTATTACTTTTATAAAAATTTAAATTATAATATATTTATTTTTTTGTGTTTATTGATAAAGAGGAAAAAAAAGAAAAATACAATAAAGAAGAAATAAAATAGTTAAACAATTAATGTAATTGAATACTTTACATATTATAGATTATTTAATATTTATAAAATTAATTTAAATTGTAATATAAATTATTATTTATGTTATAGTAAATTTATAAAGATGATAAAATTGGGAAAAAAAAAGAAAAAGGAAAGAACAAAAAAAATTAAAAATAGTTTTTATAAAATCAATTTTAAATAAATATTTTTTATGTTCAATTATATTTTCTTAAATTTAATATAAATTCTTTTTTGTATTTATTTATAAAAAACAGAAAACTATAAAATTTTGAAAAAATAAAAAGGAAAAAAAATGGCAATCGCATGCTTTTCCATTACTTTAACGCTTATTCAATGATTTGACTAACGAAATACCAAATCAATACGAAAGTTGAAATTTAAGTCTTGCGGCCGCTTAAAATTTAAGATCAATTTAAAATATTCCTTAAATTTAAGGATCGCGTTAATAATTAACTCTAATTTCTCTTAAAATTTTCCTTTTATAAAATCTATATTTATAACAATTTTTAAACCAAAGCTTGCCTAACGTTGCAGCAGGGTGACCTAAAAGCAATGACAGCATGCAGCGGCTGCCGCAAAAAAAGCCTGCTTGGATGCTGACAAAATTTATTCATTTGCTCTAAACAAAAAGACAAAAAAAAAAAAAAAAAAAGCTTAACTATTTTATACGTTTCATAAAGGATCAGAGAAATGACAAATTAGACTGGAAACGTTCAAAAGTGTATAAAATATTTAGGTGGTCCAGCATAATATTATAGAATAAATTGATCATGCACTGAAAAATTGAGTAATTTAATATTTATATTTTAAAATTAAAATAATAAAATTAATAATCAAAATAATATTTATTATAAAAAATTAATTTAATATTTAAATTATACTAACATAATAATATATATAATTTAATTTTAAAAGTACAAATATTAAACCTTTCAACTTTTTTATAAAAGTTAAGTTACGATACAGAGTAGCTACTTGTTTTCGTATGAAAATTAAAAGAAAAAAAATTAAAATTCCCAGGTGCCACCTAAAATTTGGTGCCAAGTTAACACCAAATCCAAATGGATTAAGAAAAAAAGTTACACAACAATTTCACCATGCAAACATTTACCTCACGTGCTTATCTCAAACATAAAGCATTTCATTTTTTCTCAATATATTTTAGATGCACGAGATCACGAAAACAAAGAGATAAATTCGGAAGGTGAAGTTAAAAAAAAAAAAAAACTAGCTAATCGAAAATATTCAAGTACGAGATTTGTTTGTTTGTTAAATTTCATTACTTAGTACAGCAGTTTTGTTTTGAAGCAAAGAATTTTTGCAATGAGCAATAGCACCTTGAATTGCACTTTGCAGTTCTTCCATTGATGATGTATCCGAAAAGTGCATGCCACCACCTACCCGACCCGTATTCGTGCCCATGGCTGGAAACCCATTTCGAGAAAGCACCCCAGAGTGGCTTGGCGAGGATCGCATCGATGATGGGCAGCTTGAAACGCAGCTTCTCCTTCTAGGGTACCTTAAGTTTCCCGAGAAAGATTGAGAAAATCCACCATTGTTGCTGTCTTTTCTTGCATTGATCTTCTCTATTTCTTTCACAGATCTGTCCGTATTGGAGGAGAATGTTGTCGAAGACAAAGCTGAAAGTAGTCCAGTTGCTTCCACTTTTTGCTGTTGTTTTTGGGATAGTTTATCGTACAATGGCTTAACTTTCTTCAAATATTTCCTTATAACTTCTTTTGCCGTTGTGCTCATTTTTTTAACTGATGAAGAAGCTGCTGTCATGTTTTCTTGGTCACGGTTCTTGTAGTTTTCCTTATTGAACACAGAAGAGAATCTAGACAAGGAAAAATACTTGGTTTTTTTTATGTGGTGATGATTCAACCGGCCGCCCTGATGACTCGAAGAAAATGTTCTGTTCCCATTATTAAGCCTTTTAAACTGATCGTCTTCGGTGACTGAGCTAGGCCTGGAGGAGTCACAGTCAGCAATCGAAACAACATCACTAGCGAAAGATGAGTGGGAGTCGTTGGAGCTGCCAGTGGAGTCACGAGAGGCGGCGGCGGAGGAGGTTTCGGAGGAGGAGGAAGTGCTGGAGGAGGCTAAAAGCAGGGTACGGACCATGGAGAGACGAGGGGAGAGATGTAGAGGTAAGAGCTGGCCTTTGTAGAAGAGGTCGTCAGCGGGACATAGAGACGAAGAGGAGGTGGCGCGTGGAGAAAGAGAGATGGTGAACTCAAAGTCGGAAGAGGAGGATGAAGAGAAAGAGTGGGAAGGAGATGGGGGCAGTGTTTGAGATCTTGAACCTATTTTCTCTCTTCTCTTCTTCATATTAATTTCAAAAGCTTAGCTTTGTTTAGCTACATAGTACATATGCAGATCGACAACAAAAAAAAAAAGGTAAAAAAACAATGGGAAGTCTTAATTTCTTCAAAAAAAATGTAAACCACCGGTTTTATATACAAAGAGAGATGAGAACTGAGAAAGAGAGAGTTGAGATTAGGGAGCGAAACAGATGAGATTTGATTGGATTTTCCTTTCCTCTCCTTATGATGATTTAGGCTTTAGAGAGAGAGAGAGAAAGAGAGAGAGAGAGAGATGAAAAGGATGCATCATCTATTGCCCTGCCTGGGTTGCGTTTGACTTCACGCTCGACTCGGTGCTAACATTAAAACTACGCGCCTCCTCATTTCCATTTAATATTATTACAATTTAAATAATAATAAAATCCATTTAGATTAGCATCAAAATATTAATATAATTTTTATGTAATTAATATTTTAATAAATTCATTATTAGATGTATTTTATTTTTTATACAAATTAATTTAAAATATTATTTTTATTTTATATTTAATAGTTGAAAATCTTTTGCAAAGAATAAATAATTAGATAATTTTAATTTATCAAAAACTAAACATGAATCATTTACATAAAATACGTTAAATTAATATAAGTTTAACTTAATGTAAGTAGATCTTCCTCTAAAAAGAATGTGGGTTGAATTTCTTAATTAATTCAACATTCACCTCAATCGTAAATAATTTTTAGTTTAAGTTTTATTGGGAATTTTTCGATATTCTATTTTGATAATAAATAATTAATCTAAATTGGGCTCAAATACATGTAATTTATGTATAGTTGTTATATGTGTTTTAATTTTTTTTCATTACTAATTATGTAACTATAAACGTTATATAAAATTATTAAATATTATAAAATTTTATATATAATACAATACATATATTAAATCTGTCTCATTAATTGTGTTAATTATGTTTAAATGCATTCATCTTATTTATTAAATTATTTTTATTTATTAAATAAATTGTGTTTATGTGTAATTTTAAAATTATCAAAACTTGTGATTTGTTTTAGTTTCTCTAGTAGAAAGAGAAAAAACTATTGTAAATAAATTAATAATTAAATGTAAAAAGTCATGAGACTCCTATTATATATGTCGAGGAGATGGAATTAATTAAGGGCCAGTTGTGGCCTGAGATAGTGGCTTTGGAGTTGATGCAGTGAATAGCATTATTAATAAGTTACAAGGGTGGTCAGATCTGGGATAACCGAAGGGCTACGTGGTATATGGTGTATATAAAAGCCAAGCTTGCTTAACCATAAGCTAGTTTGAAACGTCTCTCTGCATTTTCCTTTGTTTTATGTCTCAATGAAAGCAGATTTTGTAAGTTAAAAATAGTCGTGTATTGTGTGATTGCATTGCATTTGCATGTAGATGCAGTCAGGCGTTACGTGCCATAAACGTTAAAGATGGGATGGGATTTAGTATCGGTACATTTTTTTTTTCTTAACTAGGGTCGGCGGTATCAGTGGAGCAGCAGCAGGTCCCCCGCAATGCCCATGGCTATTGCATATGTATTATAAATATTATATATAAAAAGAGATTTACTGATATTAGTTTACAAGTAAATTTGTTTTATATATTTAAGCTGATTAACGTTTTAATAAATTAATAATGAAATTTAAAAATTTAATTGTATTTATTATATATGTAAATTTTCGAATCGATTTGAAATCTCTATCATGTTAATCAAAAATATTATTTTTCTTATTAATTATATATAATGATTTAAATTTTTTTATCGAATAAGTAATTAAATATTTTTAATTTACTTAAAACTTTATTTGCATGATCTAAATAAATAAAATATTAAATATATCAATCGAATTAAATAAATATATATAATATAAAAAATTATGAAAGTATATAAAATTAATATAATTTATATTAGTGGATTTGATATATATATATATATATAGATATATACATGTATGTATAAATGCCGACTCATAATAAAGTTGTCTCCTCGGATAATTAGTTTTTTCATCTGTTTTTAATCAGTGGCAATGCTTAGTGTATAGCTGTTAGATTAATGCTACAGACTAGTATAGTAGATGTTTTGTGCTTTGGTCCATAGGTACTTTTTTATGACTACCAAAGGATAGGGTGTGCTTTAAGTTATCGAATTCAATTAATTCTGTCATTCGATTAGTCATTAAATTTTATTTATCGGTTAATGAAAAGGATTTTTAAAAAATTTTAATTTATTAATTTGATTTGATAAAACGATATTAACCGAACTTACCGTTAATACGAATTTTTGACTTCCTTACAGTGAAGAAAACCCAATTCCTTATCTCCTGGACCTCAATTGTAATTGACAATCCATATCAGAAACTCCCTTTCATTCTTTTTGATTTAGGACCCAATTTTTCCAAATGGGTACTCTTTTCAATTGTTATATCCCTCCTGCTTTTTAATCTCCCCCGGTTCTTGCCAATTCTCCTCCTTTTCTACTTGTTTATGCCTATGCTAAGTGCTGTTTAATAATTAAAACAAGAACTGGTAGCGAGTATACGTAGTTATTGACTAGAATTAGTATTTTGAGTTTTTTTTTATGGTATTGGTGCCCGTAATTGCAAGTAAGAGCTGGTTTGGATTAAGAAAAGAAGAGAAAGTGAGACACGTCTGTTCTGTTGAGTAAAACTGGAAAGGGGCAACGTTATTATACTTTCTTCCTTGCAAGTCCAACTTTTATATAAATCTATCTTCACTCTTCTTTCCAGGTTTGCTCTGCTTGACCATTTTCGTTTTGCTGCTAGCTGCAGCTGGCTGCTGCCCGCCTGTGCTCTCAGGCCCTAACTTGTACTTATTTTTTCAATTAATCAAAAATCGATGGAACTAACCAAATCCTTTTTATGTTCGTTTAATTTTCCTTTCTGCTTGATTTGATTAACAATTAATCTAAAAATTAATTTGGTTTCAGATGATTTTGATTCAGCTATTAACGTAATTGACTGAATTAATATCCCTTCTAAAAGCTAATAAGGATCTATTTAGTAAGAGGGATATTGCTATTTTATGTGCAAATAGTTATTTCAAACAAATTTATTTGTTTTTATATAAAAGAAGTCAAATCAAAATAAAAAAAAGAATTTCAGATAATGTGATTTGAATTTTAAAATTAATAAATGTAATTTTTTAAAATACTATTAAAAACCAATATTATTAAACCCCAAAGTCAAACTATTTTAATTTACAGCTATTATTTCTAACTCGTCAACCTTCAACCTCGCTATTTCGACAAAGTTAAGCTCAACAAGAATATATATATATATATAAAACGAGGAATCTAATGGTACCATAGAAAAGTACTGTTCATCATTCTTCTCCTCAAGCTGACACGTGTTTTTTTGGGGATTTCGGGAGAGAAAAGGGAGAGGAAGGGAGAGAAAAAAGAAAAAGAAAGGAAGAAAAAGAAGGGAGAACAAGGGATGAGAAAGGGAGAAGGAAAAGGGAAAAAAATTTGTGTAATTGTATTCATATTATTTTTTATATTTTATTTTAGTATTATTTTTTTGAATGTTTAGAGTATTAAAAAATTATTTATTTTTTTATTTTCACACAAATAATTTATGTTTATGTTATTTTTTATGTTACGTCGTGTTTTAATTATTTTTATAAGTTTTTTTGTTGTATCTCATTTTATTTTATATTTTGTATAGTTTATTATAATAATTCAGTTTTACTTTAAATAAATTAAATTACTTAAGATATTAACATATAACAAAATATTTAAATAATATTTCATAGTTATTAAATTAAAAAAATTATTTTGTTATTTTTTTATATTTTTTATTTATGATTCATACCTGATTCGCTCAAAAACTATTTATTCATTTTTTTAATTTTTAAATGATATACTTAAAAGAGTGAGTATTGCATGAGTTGATTTAGCATCATACTTAATTCACTTAGAGAAAAAAAAATTGTTTTTTTTTTTTTTAATTTTGGTTTTATTGTCTAAATGATTTATTTAAAGTGATTTAGAGCTTGCACCTTATTTTCTCGAGAAATTTTTTTTTACTTTTATTTATTTTTAAACAATGTATTAAAATGAGTTGGTAAGTATGTTTAATCGGGGTGGATTTATTATTCTTACCTGACCTATTAGGGAATTTTTTTTCTTATTTTAGTTTTATTTTTAAATAATGTTTTTCGATGTAATTGGTTACATGTACTTACAAATTAATTTAAGATTCATTCTCAATCCTAAACAATTATTATAAATTATTTATATCTTTTTAAATGTACTAGGATTCATATTCGATTATTTAAATCTAATCAAATTATCATAAATAAAAATTAAAATTAATTTTTGAATTAAATAATTTAAAAATTAAAAAAACCCTGGCGTTAGTAGGGCTTAAATGCTATTATATATTATAAAACTAATTGCAAAATAATATTGAATTTCAAAGACATTTTCATTTTATTTGGTAGTAAAAGTTATAACGTAAATAATATCTAATAAATAAGAAATTAAATAACAAAATTACTAAATCATTCAATGAGAAATCGATTTTGATTCATTAGTCAAAAATAAAATCACAATTATTTAATTATTATAGTTTAATTTTTTTAGAAAATGCGAAAACATTCAAGTATTTTTTGGTATTTTAGAAACTTCTCTCTTAACCCTTTCTGTCTTGGCTAAATGAATTGATTTCATTTCTTGTTACCTTTTGTCTCTGTTCGAATATATGAATAACTTAACTGTAGTTTTTCATTCATTTAAATGAGCTTTTTCTTCAAATCAATGAAGTAACTTCCCTTTTGAAGGTACATTGCTTTTCAAAATTGGAATGGAAGTTTAACTTCCAAATAGTATTCGGATACCACCCCTTATGGGTGGTGATCCAATTCCAACATCTCCCATTCATTATGGATGCAATATTTTTTTAAGAGATTTTAGGAGATAAATATGTTTTCTTTCTACAAAATTCATACAAAAAATAGGCCATGCAAACAACATAATTCATAATCTCAAGAATTGGCTACTATACAATTATTAAATAAATTCAGAAGCTCAAATGTATAAGTAAAGTAAGCTTGCAGCAGCCCAAACCTATTTAGTCACATTTTAAGCTACTCGTGATCTCGTTTATATAAGTGACATAATAAGCTTTTGTGTTCACAATTTTGTTTACCATTTATAACACAATTGATCGACAATGAAGACAACCAAGACACTAAAATGAGTTTCCCTTTTCTATGAATCTCTCCATTCTAATTTAGTTGCTCTTTACAGATGTTCCATTAGATCGAATCATTTATGACCATTACCAACATTCCAAGATAAGTAACATTGAACAAAAACTTAAAAAAAAAGTCAAAGGCCATAAAGTTACTAAATAGAGATCATTAGTTGATCTAATCTCACACAACTTAAGAGCAGAGACAAACTCTTTTGTTCACTATATTGGTATAAAACACATTTTACAAGACTACTTGTAAATTTTAATTAAGGTTGTACCTTTAGCTATTGTTGATCAAGAACGCAACCTCACTTCAAGTACATGAAGAAGAATATATCGTATAAGCCTTCTTGTCTATTTCTTTATTTATGGATAATTACCTTATGAGAGTGCGCAATTTATATAGACTAGACTAGGGACATATATTGTAGACTAATTAGAGTTGTATCATACAATTAAGAGTTCTATATTCTAATTAGTTACTGAAGTAGAGTTTAACTCTTAGTACTAGAGTAGTTAAACTGAATAGGATTTATTAGATAATATCACCCCAATATTAATAAAAAATATATTTATCCTGGTCCACTTAATTATCAAGTGGGCCACATAAAATCTAACATTATTCTTATTTTCCTTGGAATGTATGCCTTTATCATAATACCAATACCATACAAATGATTGTTTAGGTACAAAAGTATCTACCTTAAGTTGACAACTCTATTTTTTTTAATAAATTCATTAGCAGGACTTCCTCATGGCTTACATAGACAAACAAAGTGAATTGTGGGAACATTCACCTTTAGTCATAAATATATAACTATATGACCTCATCTTGATTCATTATCAAGGCATTTCCATTTTAAGCTTGACCACTTGTAAAATAATTATTTTAAACCTTAAAATAATCTTATCTATACCTGGTACTAAGCCTTATAGGTGATTGTTGTGGAAGAAGGCCAACCATCTATTTGACATGCCTTTAATCTCATATATGTTCTTGACATATTTATGCACGTATGTATGCTTCATGAAACAAAATACTAAATTTTAGTATGCATGAATAATACATTATTTGTCATCATCAAATTTAAGTAGGAAGTTTTATAAATTGTTCGTCTTAAATAATTTATCAAGTATATCTGAAAGGATGTGGATCCTGGTAAAGTTTGGTCTCATACATGTATTGGATTTCGAAAATCAATAAAATAAGAAAAAAAGGGCAATGAAAGATGTAAACACAAAAAATAGCCAAACTTCCCTGTGAATCTTTAGGAAAGGATTTACATGTAGTAAACTTTAAAATTTTTTCAACAGAATTTGAACACTCATTTATCTAAAGGTTATCTTGCTTTTAAATGTTGAAATCTGAAACAAAGACAATCTAAAAGATCCTTTATGTGGTGCCTATGAGTTCTTAAAAGGAATCTTCAAGATCACAAGCATCACACATGTTTTGCCTATAATGGTTATCCATACAAATGGTTGTAAAAACCTTATTGAGTCTCAATAGTTCTCTAGTGCTAGCTAAAAAGCTTGTCAAGCCTTAACCAAAAGGTAAATATCTTTCTTTTATCAATCAAGAACCAAGAAGAGATTAAGAAAGAAGTTTGCATATAGCTTAGAAATCTTTAGAGAGTTGGCCCTCTTTTAGGAAGATAGCCCTATTTTAAGGAGATGAAGCAAGGAAGAAAATGCTATGAGAAACTATTTCATCAACTTAAAAGATATTGTTTTCTCTATAATCTAATACCTCAAAAATTAGGTTAGAAAATTTTATATCATTTTCCAACCCAACATGTCTTTTTGTATTAGCTCAATCTAACTCCTAGTTGGATTTAAGATGAAAAAGTCCCGATCAATTTAAAACTTTTAAATCAAGCAAAAATTTTCCACCTCATTTTAAGTAAATTAATTGATCAACCCTTTCACCTTGCCTTGGCCAAATTTCCTTTCTAAATTACGCCATTAGAATTTTGACCTAACACAACTTATCCAATAGACTCTGTTGTTAGAGCTATTTAGGGCATATTGGGCTAAAAAGTATTTTCATGAGTTTATTTTATAATTTGAACTCCATATTTATCTTAATAAATAATATTCATCTAATGAATATAATTATCTAATAATTATAAAATTAGATAAATAAAATGGAAATTATATTCGCTAGTATACACATCCCTATTCCTTAATTTAGTTAAAATATTTTAACTTAATTTTAATCTTATTTAATATTAATTATCAAATAATCAATATTACAAGAATATTCCAGGGATAATTGACCAAGAAGTGAGATAGAAAATTTTGATTTACAATCAAATCCCTAACCTAGGTGAGATCCTATTTCAACTAAGACAAGATTATCTACCTGAACATGACATGTCCTAATCTAGACACTTTCTTAATAAGACAATATTATTTACCATGTCATAATAAGACAATAAAACTTAGATTTCATAAATCTAATTTTGTCTTAAATAAATCTTAATTAAACTATTTAATTAAGCCCTTCATTCAAATTATATTTCGTTTAATTAAGTTATACTTAATTAAATCTAAGTTTCATCCAACAAATCCATCTTAATGTGCGTGACCTTTTAGGTTTCCAACATATTAGCAATGAGCATAATTAATTATATCCATATATTATGAGCAAGATTTAGCAATCTATTATGACCACCCAAATGTTAAAGAACCAATGTGACCTAATTGAAATCTATCAGTAAATAGCTTATCACTGTAGTACTGTCCTTTCACTATATATCGTAGATTTAGCATGAGCATTGTGCACTTTCAACTTATGCTTCGATCCATGTTAGAACTTACGACTTATGGTTAATGATCATGAATCTACAAGGAACTATTTCTCACAATTCATTATGCTTTGGCTAGAGACTTTAATCTAATTAGCTATAGTTAAGATCAGTGGAGATATGTCTCCAATGTCACAAAGAGATGTGAATCCTCAATGAGTCACTCATCCATCTACAATATGATTCATGCCATGCCCAAAACCACCTTACCATAGGCATTCATCTATTGTGGTTCGTTCATGATGATCTATAAGTATAACATTCTTTACACGAGATGACTTGGTATTACAAATCTAAGGATTATTATACACTATTAGCATGTGAGAACATTCCAAGTTCTCATATGGGCTAGGTTTAGTGAGCTTGTTCTAATAAAACAAGCACTTGTATGCTGTCCCTCAGTATCTCTACACTTCAACTTTTAAGATTAGAGAGTTGCATGCATCAAATGCATGGAAGGTTAGCATATGCTAGTTTTTATGCATTGTTAATGCCTATCTTGACAATAAGATGACTAGGAACATTTTTAGAAACATGGCTTTGATGCATAAGGATCTCATTGTCATAACTTATTACATATCTTTGCAAGGCCATTGTGTTTCATGGCCATCATCCAATTAGTGTTTGCATGATAGTTAATCATACCACTAGCATGAAGGAAACCCTTTTGTTCTTTAACTAGTAACATGTAGGCTATTTAATTGGCTTTGTATCCCATGTCCCAATTCAATTAGTTTAAGGGAATACTCTAACAATATCAAATACTGTGCAATCCTAAAGATCTAGCTTGTTTTTTATACACATCTCTAGGAATCAATTTTGTAAATGGATTTACAATCGCGTTATGCATAGATATTTATTGCACATTGCCTTCTTTATGTGCAACCATGTCTCTCACCAAATAATACTCGCTATCTATGTGTTTGGTGCTTGAATGATATTTAAGATTTTTCATGAATGTGATTGCAACTTGACTTTATTATATCCTAAAATATTCAAGAATCTCTTAAGCCAAACAACCTCAAAAAATACCATAAATTTAGATTTTATAATGGGCTATGCGATACAAGTTTTTTTCCTTACTATATTAGGAGATCACTCTATTATTTAGTAAAAAAATATATCTGGAGGTAGATTTCCTTTCATCTAAATCTCTTTTATAATTGGCATTTATATACTAGATTAGATGCAGATCACTTCCTTGATAACATAACAAATAGTCAATAGTTCCTTTTAGTTACTTCAATATCTTAACTGTTTTCTAATAAGGTTGACATGGATTCAATTGATTTCCACTTAAAATTCCAACTTTGTAAAAAAAATTTAGTTTTATGTATATTATGGCATACATAGGATTTCCAATAGTAATAAAAAGGAATTTTTGACATTTGTTCCATTTCTTGTGGAGTTTTAGGGCACATTCTTTTATTAGGCCTTTGTCTTTTGCAATAAGAGTATTAACTGGCTTATAGTGTTATATTTAGAATTTTTCAAAAACTTTTATAATATACGGCTCTTATAGAAGAACTAGCAATTTTTAGAATGATCTTAAGTGATTTTCACTCTAAGAATGTAAGTTATTTCCCCCATATCCTTTATCTCAAAAATTGAGGATAGTCAAATTTTCACTGTAATGATATATTCTTTATCATTTCCATCCAATAATATGTCATCACATAAAGCAATAAGATCACAAACTAGTCTTTGGTTTTTTTGACATACAAATAGTAATCTTTATTAATTAAGATAAAATCATAAGAAATGATTCTTTAATGAAATCTAATATACAACTCCCTCAAAGATTTCCTAAGACCATAAACTGTTCTTAATAACTTGCACAATTAAGGTTTTGACCTTTGTTAATGAAACTAATCAGTTGTTCCATGTAAATTCCTCTTATAATTTTCTACTTAAAAAGGCAGTTTTTACATCCATTTAATGTAACATAAAAGCATACGGAGGTAAACATTGCAATAGGAGAGAGTCTCTTAATAATCAATTTTCTCTTATTAAGTATACCCTTTATTTAGCTAAAAGGCATGCCTTGTATCTTTTAATAGTCTTATCAGATATAAGCTTAATCTTGAAACTTATTTTCTCTTAATTATTTTATGTCATTTTGGTATATAAACCAACTCCTGAATATTGTTTGATCTTGTAGACTCCATCTCTTCATCTATTACCTTTATCCACTTTTCTTTTGTACTAAAAGTCCTTGAACATTTCTTACCATTCTTCATTCTGTGGGGTAATCATGATAGTTTCTCCCTCTATGTCAAAATGATTTAAAGGAACATTTCCACAATTACTATAAAAAGAATAATGTCTTCCCTTATCTGACCTTATGTTCAACAATTGACATGATAAAAAAAATAAATATTATAAGATATTAATGGCAATGAAAAATAAAAACAAAGAAACAATCAATTTTTGTTAGGATTTTTAGTTCTTGATGTGCATTTGATTACAAAAATTTTTGCATAATAAAGATTCTTCAAGATTCGAGATCATGTCTCTTTAAAGGCTTATAGCTTTGAGGCTGAAAATTCTACTGTCACAACATGGCCTGGATATGAATCTTGACCAAGCCTGACTTAAATGGCTGACGTTCCTATATTTATTGATATATCACTATTTATATTCTCTTTTTTCTATGAGCCATATCAATATTAATGTTTTCTTACTTTTAGGGACTGGGTGGTCGGATGAATCGCTCACTAAGCTTAAACCTAAATAATCATTATGAAACAACTATTTATTTAGAGTCACCACCATTCTGTTTGGGCTAGGTAAGATTGGTCACCAATCAGAGTTGGTATTTCAAGGGTTATGAAACCCTAGAATACTAACTCCGAGATCCACGATCATACCAAAGATCATATAAAAAGGGTAGATATAATCATAAGCAATGATCGACCCTCTTATGATGCCCAGAAATCAATACCTTATTGATTACATGTTAACCATATGGCATTTAATTATAAATTCCCAAAATAATATTTTATGAAACCAATTTATTGTTTCATGTCAAGAAAATCAAGTTTTTGAAATTTTTGAAAATCAAAATCTCTTATGCACCCCACCAGAGGACTATTGAAAAAACAAAACCTTTTTATCATTCTCTTTTGTACCCCATCGAAAAATTAGAGGAACACAAAAGGTTTTAAAAATTAAAACATCTTTCGAACCCACTAGATGGTTGAAGGAATGTGAAAGGTTTTATTTTTCCAAAATTTATGAAAATCCTGATTTTTACTTAAAATAGGATATCTTGTTATCAAAATAATCCATAGAATCCCTTTCATATTCTAGGAGAAATCTTAAGCATTATTTTAACTTGGAGACATTTTTGATTTTATTAAAAGTATTAATATCATATCCTAAGACCCAAAAATAGTCTCAAATGACAAGCATATTCCATGTAAGTATCCTAATAGTCACATAGGACTTGGTTCTAATACAAAATTATCAAAATACCCTTAAAGTACACATTCAGCATAAAAGTACCTCGATAACCCTAAAGAACTCGAAGATGATCATAGAATAGTGAACCTATCCTAAATACACACCTTTGGCATAAAAGCATCTCGGTGAATACATTGGATTCAATTATAAAAAAATTACCAAAATGCCCTTAAGGTATACCTTTGACATGAATGTATCCTAGTAACCCTAAAGGACATGAAAACGACTATGGGAGGATGAACCTAACGTAAACACACACCTTTGGCATAAAAGTATCCGAGTGACTACGTTAGATTCAATTATAAAAAAATTACTAAAATGCCCCTAAGGTATACCTTTGATGTAAAAATATCTTGTAACCCTAAAGAACATGACAATGGTATTTTTTTTACCCTAAATAGGTAATTTAGATATCAAAGTGACCTTAAACACAAAAATGCAATTAAGTCCCTATTTTAAAAAAAAATTTGCATTTCACACCTAACGGCAAACCAAAAGAATATGAAAAATTTTAATATTTCAACACCCTATCGGAGGACAAGTGGAATGCTAAAATTATTTTAAAATATTCTGAATGGATAAATTTTTGTTAGAGATGACCATTTGACCCAAAATGCTACATTTTCCTAATTATCCCTACACCTTTATAAAGTTGCAAATTAGCCCCTACATAATCAAACCATAAAATTAAACACCAAATAAATTAAAATAATCACAAAAAATCACATGTAAAATTCACAACAAGGTTTGGCCACTTTCCTTTGGCCTTGGAAAAATTTTCCAATATTTACAAAAAAATTTGTTTATTTTTTACATTTACATATTGGTCCCTACATGTTATATATTTACAAAATAACATCAAAACATCAAATGGATTTATCCATCCATGGCCTTCAAAATTTTTTGAAAATTTATTATTTAGGCCCTACAACTGCCGAAGATCATAAAACAAAACCAATTATCATGAAAATAACAACCAAAAACCAACATCAAGGCTTTTGTGATTTTCAGTCATTATAAAAAAATACAATAAAAAATTTTTCCTCAACACAACAATCATATGTCCTTTTTCTAATAAGTTTAATTTAACATGAACATGAAAAAAATCATGAAAAGTAAGCCTACAAGCATATTTTAACATCATATTATCAAGAAGACACCAAGAAAAATAGTATTAGCATAAACATATACATGATAAAATCAACATCATATTGCAAAGATCAACACAATATCAAAACAAACAAGTTTCACATAAAAAAAGCTATTATCAAGAATAATCAAACATAACCACTAAAATCAAAAAATGGTTCATAGCCAACATACTTTGCCTTTCAACATGGAACCAAATTCATGAGCTTAAGTATGCATTTGGTTCACCAAAAGAGGAAAAATTAATGAAACCAACAAAACTTAAAGCTTTTTAAGAGAGATTATACCTTAGAAAGCTTTAAAACGTAAGAAAATTTAAAATTTTTTAGTGTATTTTCTTTCCTTTTTTTTAGCAAAATAAAAGACTTTCAAAATGCCAAACCCTTCCCTTAGTTATAAGGGGGGATCGACCAAGGGATCCCTTAGTCGAAAATCCTATATTTTTTAATTAAATTTTTTTCATTTTATTTGCATCAAAAGTTGAGATGCAATTAAGTGACATGAAATTAGTATTCAACAGTATGTTGAATGGTTATATGGATAATATCAAATAATGGATAATTAGAAACCAACTAAATTAGTTAAGGGAAAAGTTGGAAATCAACTAGACTAGTGTTCATAAAACTAGTAGAAAAATCCATAATTAAAATAAAATAAAATGATAATAAATATATAAAAATTAAAATTAATAATTATAAACAAAATTTTGAAAATGTAAGAGTGGAAAAAATATTATTGGAAATCCCAAACTCGTAAAATTATACGAGAAAAATGCTTACGAAAGAAAATCAATATATATATATAATCCAAAGCAAATAAAATAAATTGAATTTTCAAAAACTAATTTAGTATGAATTTAATAAAAATATTTGATGAATTGTAAAAATTATAAACTCAAAAAAAATCCATCTAAAAATATTTACGGAGTAAAAAATTTTGTCCTTTGGAAATGAAAAAAAATCTACAAAATGGATTGGAATTTTTCAAAACTGATTTTATGGTAATTTAATGGGAATATTTAAAAAATTTTGACATTTAAAGCTTGAGAAAATTCCACCGAAAATTATAAAATTATTTGATGAATTGTAAAAATTATAAACTCAAAGAAATCCAACCAAAAATATTTATGAAGTAAAAAATTTTATACTTTGGAAACAAGAAAAATCTACAAAATGGATTGGAATTTTTCAAAACTGATCTTATGGCAATTTAATGGGAATATTTAAAGAATTTTGAAGTTTAAAGCTTGAGAAAATTCTACCGAAAATTTTATAGATAAATGAAAGTTCGTATTTTTTGAACCAAGAAAATTTTAAAAATATATTGAAACTTGTAGAAAATGGGTTAAATACAAAATACTATCTAAAATATTAATTATTAAAAATGAAAAAAGTGAAATTTTAAAATCCAGAATAAATTTAACAGGAAAAAAATTTCACGAGCATAATTCTCGCGATATTGTGAAAAATTCACAATTATTAACAAAATTGACAATTTGACACCTTGTGATAGAGAATGCCAATACATTTTTTTTGGAATATTTTTTATTTTTTCAAAGTTCATATCGGCATAAATAGTGCATAAATGTTTGTAAAAATATGCGATGGTCAACTTTCCAAGTTTTACAAAAAATCTCAAAAAATTTGTAAAAATGTAAAATTTGACCGTGATATTATTTACAAAAATATTTCAAAATTTGACAAGAAAATATTTAAAAACAAAATTTTCTCTTCAATATTCATCTTTTATATCTAAAATCGATCTTTGAATGGCAATTTTTCTGTCACATGCCAGTACGGCAATTTATGTGTGACAGAATAAGTTACAAAAATATGTAAACTACTTAGTGGAGGTCGACCTCTATCGGGGCGATAGCTATATTCTTAGTCTCAGATAACTAGAACTACTGGAAAAAAGCTTAGACGAAATAAAGTATCTACACCTATAGCAAAAGGCGCACAAGAGATATTACTCTAAAAGCTTCAATGAGATCATGAGTGATTCAAGTGTATTGATTTTAAGAGAGCCTATTTCACCAAGTAGCTCCTCCAAGGGTAATCCACATGAATGCTACTTGGAATCTTCTCAAGATTTGAGTTTTTTAAGTGCTAGCTAGAAGATCTTGATCTTAAACAGAAGCTTTCTTGGTTGGTTTTTTACTCATAAGGAAATCAAGAACGTTTCTTGCTAAAAAAGAAACAAAAAACAACATTGGAGAAGTAATTAAGGTTTATTTTTGTTCTTAATGTAGTCTATTTTGGGTGTAATTTTTCTTTCTAGGAAAATTTTCAAAAACCAAATAATCGTGATTCACACACGAAACTACAGCTCCGATTGATAGATTAATAAAGCATAGTTTTATCAAAATCAAACTCTCTTAGTCTAGTTAAAACACTTTCACCTACACTTACCAAGATTAGGTCAAGGCCCTAACTAATTCGTGTCTTGGCCTAATCCACACATTAGTTAGGCCTATTTAGCCAAGCCTAGCTTAAATGCTTTTTGGGCTAGTTCAAAACAAGGCCAGTGGATTAGTGAGGTCAAAATTGGGTAAGGTATAAATTTACATGCAAAGAGATTAATTTTCAATTATTCTTTTGTTTAAGTAAAATAATTTTACTTCATGTAAATTTAAATAAATAATTATCAAATAATTTTCTATTTCACCTTAAGAATTAAGGAATAACAATTGGCCAAGATTTGGTTAAGACAAGCATAATCAAATGTGTACAGTTAAACATTATCTTTCTTACAATATTAAGATATCCATGATTAGATTTCTTAAATCTAATTTATTTCTTAGTTAAATCTTAATTGAACTAATTCAATTAAGTCCTCTATAATTTACCTTTTATTTAATGAAGTCAAACTTAATTAAATCCTAATTTTAATCCAAATCATCTGTCTTATTGTGTGTAACCTATTAGGTTCCCAACATGTTGGCAATGAACATAATTAATCTCATCATTGACGTTTATAGTTGAAGAGTGAAATCTAGCACTCTATCTGACCACCCAAGAGTTAAAATGTCAGTTTGACCTTTCTAAAGCTTTTTAGTGAGCAACCAATCAATGTAATTTGGTTCTTTTACCAAATATCTCAAAATGAGCATGAGCACGGTGAAATGTCTACCAATGTTTCAATCCATATTAATTCCTTTAATCATGGTTAATGATATAAACTCATAGAAATAATTTCTCTTATATTCATTGTGCTTTGACCAAAGACTTTGATCCTATTAACCATTGGCAAGAAGAAAGAAGATACATCTCCAATGTCACTAGGAATGCAGAATTCTTTTTAGGCCACTTTACACTTTTATATGGGTCATGCTTACCTAAAATCACCTTAGCACATGCATCCCTCTACATGGACCTATTCAGATGAAATCAAAGTAAACACTCTCCGTACAAGATGGCCCAGTATCATAATTCTGATGACTAATTATACAACTAGCATGTGAGAATATTTCCATAGACACTTAAATGACTAACACCAAATAGAGTTCTTATGTAGGCCATGTTAATTGAACTTGTTCCCATATAAAAAAGCACCCATATGCCATCTTAAGTATATGTTATACTTCAACCTATGAGATCGGTTGCTTACTTTATACGAAAAAAGGTATAACATGTTTTAGTATTTGATCATTCCAATGCTCCATTTTGGCAATACAATGACTAGGAAAAATTTTACAAAAATTGCTTTGATACATAAGGATCCCATAATTATAACTCTTTATATTTCCTTTGCAAGGCCTTATATGTTTCATGGGCTTCATCTAGTTAGTGATTCCATGATTGTCAATCAAACAATTAACATGAAAGAGATTTTTTTACCACTAAAGTGTAGTGATTGGTTTCCATTATTAACTAGATGCCTATAAGTCCAATCTAATTGGCTTTAAGGTATATTTACTAATGTACTATGACTAACTTATTATTCTTGTAAACCAACATCTTTTTTATGCTTTCACATGGATGAGATACTACTTGTACATTATTAAGAAATGCACTAGTTGATTTGCAAAAATTAAATTATGATGATCTTCCATCTCATAGAAAGATATATCTTGACTAATCTTACCCCCATTTAGAAAGTTATTTTCTAAAAAAAGGACTCTTGAGGTTTAAATTTGATAATGCTCTCACTTGCTTATTCAAAAATGAGTATATATCCATTTGAATACTTAGAATATATAACAAATATTCTCCTTTTTCCTTCTTGGGCCTAACTTTCCATGTTGGTGATGAATGCATGCAGTGCCATCTTGTTATAACATGCTGAATGTGAATTTTACGAGTTAAACCTAGGTGAGAATTCCTTCATGTTTTAGTGGGACTTCATTGCTGGAGCAATTCGTTTGCTTGACTTTTCCCTAAAAAGATATTACAAAATGGTCGATAAATTGAGAGTCGACACTAATCTTTTCAAGCTAGTTGAGATTGCTTACTACTGGAGTTTGTCTTTTGAGGGTTACGAAACCTTAAAAAATAGATTCCAAAGTTTATTTTAAAAACCAAAGTAAAGTTTAGGG
Source organism: Adansonia rubrostipa (assembly GCA_038381775.1). NCBI lineage: Eukaryota > Viridiplantae > Streptophyta > Magnoliopsida > Malvales > Malvaceae > Adansonia > Adansonia rubrostipa. Next base: position 17,130,326 of record JBBYHM010000027.1, on the reverse strand, counting down.
TTTAAGAATCATATACGTGTAGGAACAATGTGCACCTCTACGATGCCAGTAAATCAACACTTCTTAGTTATGTGTTTCCGTAATCTTGGTTAAAGTTGGTTTAATTTTATATATTTAAGCATAATTTTGGTATTCCAAAATTATTTATCACTAACGCAATTATTCTTTTTAAGATAAATAAGATTTTATTATTTTTCAAAGACTCAAAATATTTTTCACACTTTACTACAAAGCCTAGTGGAATAGGGAATTTTTGTTTCTTGAAATCTTGGAAAATTTTGATTTACGATTTTATAAAAGGTATTTCATTGTTAAAAATAATGGATGAAACCTTTGCCATATGTCAGAAGAAATCTAGGGACCATTTTTAACTCAAGGATATTACCTCATCATTTATTAAAATACATGTTAAATAATTGAAGTCTCAATAATAAAAAATTTCTTGGGCCCAATTGTGACATGAAAGTGCTTACATAACCTTAAGACAAAGTCTTAACGTAAAAAAAAAGAGACTAAAGTGACTTTAAGACATGCCTTGACATAAAAAGCTACATAATTGTAAATGGCTTGGTTTTACTATGGACATTACTAGAACCTAAAGTCTCGGTTTTAATGTAGACATTATTAGAGTGATCTTATAGACAAATTTTGACATGAAATGCCAGTATGATCCTAAGGACTCTATTTTAATGCAAAAATCATTACAATGACCTTAACAAACATATATTGATATGAAAATTCCAACATGACTCTAAGGACTTGATTTTAATGTAAAAATCATTAAATGACCTTAATGAAATGTATTGATATGAAAATGCCAAGATGACCCCAAATACTCAGTTCAACATAAAAAGTACTAAAATAACCCTAAAAGATGCATTTGAGCCTAAAACGACCTTAAAGTGCATTTTTATGCATGAAATGACAAAAATGTCTACATATTATGCCAAATGATGTAAATGACCTTAGGTATGCTTATTCAACTTGGAAAAATTGCTAAACAGCCCTTAATGATTAAACCAACACATGGAATGCTAACATAATGCACGTTTAGGTCTTGAAAAAATTGCTAAAAGGTCCCTACAGGTTCGACTAACTCATTAAATAACCTTAAAATGAATGTTTGAGTTTTGGAAAATTACTAAAAGTTCTTTATTATTTGGTTAACTCATGAAAGAACCCTAAAATGCATGTTAGAATTTTGAGAAAATTACTAAAAAGTCTTTACGATTTGGCCAACTTATGACATGATCCTAAAATCTGAGTTTTGATTTAGGAAAATTGCTAAAAGTACTTGTGGTTTAGCCAACTCATAAAATAACATTAAAATATCTATATGGTTTATCAAAACCCAAAATAACAAATAATTTTTTTCAAAAACAAGTGATTAGAAAAATCATGGGTAACATTTAAACTTAGAAAAACCCCATCCCCTTAAAAAAGCCTTTACGTACACCAATAATATAAAAAAGAAATGTTAGTATAATAAGATATCACCATACAATAAATAACATGAAATAATGAGCATAAACAAGCATATGGAAAAAATAAACAAAAGTAAAACATGCAACGTAATAAGAAAATGAATAGCATCAATTGAAATGACCCAAAAAAATCAAAGCAAAGTAAGTTGCATGGATTGAAATCATAATAAACAAATCAATATAATTTTAAAAAACAAAAAAAAAAACTTTTTTGCACAAAGTTAGGCCATCAAAAATTGGTTTTACACCATAGGCTCAAACATCCCCTAAGTAATGACTAAGGATCATTAGGCTAAAAGTTTTTAAAAAGATGAAGTTAAAAGAAGACATAAAGAAAATTATGTTGGGAAACTACCTTGAAAGAAAATTAAAGGAGTTTTTTTTTTTCTTTTTTTCCCCTAAAAATTTTTTTGTAGGCATTAAAAGTCTTTTTAATAGAGGAAAGCCTCCCTACTTATAAGGGAGAATGTTCAGCCAAGGTCTAAGATACCTTGGCTAAACCTTTCCCCTCATTTTCCCTCAATTTCTTTTTTTTTTAATTCAAACAATGCTATTATCATCCACGAAAGTTCTTCTACAAGTAACCATCTAATCCAACATGTCATGATCTCATGAAAAGCTAGGAAGATAGCTTTTCTATGCATGATGGACATGTGTCCAAAACTATTTGAAATGATGAAAAAAATGTCAAAATTAATATTTTTGGTTCAAAAATTGTAATTAAAATGAAATTAATCTAATTAAAATAAATAAACAAAAAAATAATTAATTAATAAGGCTTTATGTAGAGAAATTAATTTAAAAAATATGTAACCAAAATTATAAGCGATGTCCTAATTGAAAAAGTTTATGTATAAAGGTTCTATGTGTTAAAGAGGTTTAATTAAAATCTTATTTGTAAGAAATCTAATCAAGAATTTTACATGAAGGAATTCTAATTAAAAGTAATCTATATCGAAGAATTTAGTTAAAAATTCTATATGCAAAGATTCTAAAAAAAACCATTACATGAAGGATTGGATTCCATAGGTAAAAATTTAAGTTAAAAAGTTCTATCTTTAAAGAGTCAAGTAGAAAATTCCATGTTTGAAAGTTTAGTCAAGAATTGTATATTAGATGATCTAATGAAAAATCCTATAAGTGAAAAGTCTAATTAAATCCTATATTTTCACATCCTAATGTAAAGTTTTATGTGTGGAGATCTAATTAAAAATTATATATAAAAATTCATAAATAAAAGTCTGATAAAAAAATATTATATGCAAAAAGTTTAATTTAAAACTTTATTTGTGAAAAGTGTAATTTATTTTTTACATTTAGGTTTAATTTGACATCTCAAGGTATGGTTACGTAACCTTATAAAATTCAGATTTCCTTAGCCAAAGTATTTATACCTTTTGCAAGTAGGGTATGGATACTTAATGGATTAGTATTGATACCTTAGCCACTCAAAATGTGCCACTTGGTTTTGTTTGTGAAGTATTGATAGCCATACGGATACTTACCTCCTTATTTTGAAAATTTTACCATTAGAGGCTTAATTTTTTATACTTTTAGGTCTCATATTGATAATTATAACATGAAATGTCCCATTTTAGCTTCTCACCTATCTTATTTAGTCCTTATTCATTTTCATTGGCTCTAGGGTCATGGAAACATAACTTTTTATCAATCATGGGTTTTGGGAGGATCGATCCTAGTGTCTAAGAGGAATTGCTTAAAGGGGGGCTAGATGGGATTAGGTTTCAATAACTACCCCTTTTTGGCCATTATTGAGAATCAGGAATGAGGCAAAGACCATAGACATCAATTTTGTTCTGGCCACAAGATAGGCGTCTGTTTTTATTCTTTATCAAGGGGTTTATAAGGTTTAAAACAAAGTAAAAAGAAAACTAAAATTAGATAAAAGTAGGAAAAAACCTTGGTAGTAATCTTAAGGTTTGAACCTTATAAAAAATATGAGTTTGAAAAAAAAAACTGGACAACAATCCAGTTTATAAAGTTTAAAAGAAAGTAAAAAGGAAACTAAAATTGGATAAGAGTAGGAAAAGACCTTGGTAGTAATCCTAAGGTTTGAACCTTACAAAAAAAAGATGAGTTTGAAAGAAAAAGACCTAGACAAAAATCCATAGGATCAAACCATTTAGAAAGAAATAAGTTTGACTTAAAAAGATAAAGACCTAAATGATAATTTTTAGGCTTAACCTGCTAGAAGAAAAAGTGTTCAACTTGAAAAGAAAAAGTCCTAAATGATAATCCTTAAGTTTGACTCACTTAAAAGAAGACAAGTTACACTTAAAAAGAAAAAAAAAAACCTTAGTAGCAATCCCTAAGCCTAACCTGTTTTGAAGAAAAGAGGTTTAAATTATAAAGAAATAGATCTAAATGGTAATCAGTAGGTTTAACTCGCTTGGCGGAAGATGAGTTTGACTAAAAAAAAATAACCTAGATAGTAATCCTTAGACTCGACTTCTTAAGTAGGAAACAAGTTTAACTTAAAAGGAAAAAGACCTATATGACAATCTCTAGGTTTGACCCACTTAGAAGAAGATAAGTTCAGCTTAAAAAAACTCTACGATAATCCCTAGGCTTGACCTGGTTAAAAGAAGACAAGTTCAACTTAAAAGGAGAATGACCTAAATGGTAATCCCTTAGCTAAACATACATAAGAGAAGACCAATTCGAATTAAAAAGAAAAAGACTTGGTTGGCATCCCTAGGCTTTACACATTTAATAGAAAACAAGTTTGACTTTTTAGAAAGATGTATATTTAGCATCTGTCACCTCGGAGACATGGTGCTTGGTGAATAAACTATAAATTAACAATTATTATAACATGCTTGTAAGGTGCATGTTTCTTAACGATGCAATTACATGAGTGAGTGGGAAATTATAATTTTTTAGATTTTATTGCAAATCTACAGTTTTCTCGACATACTTTCTTGTAAGTCTTATCTTTAGAGATTAGTCGTTTTGATCATTTTATAAGTCCCTCTTTCCCTTAGTTAAAGGTATTTTCAAAAATGAGTTTGAGACAACATTTTTGGAAATTAGGTTAAAACACAGTTCAATCCTTATTTTTTATTCTTTCAAAAGTATTCTAATAACTTTACCTTTTTGTTAGTTGAAGTTATTTTTAAAAACTGTGTTTTAGATAACCTTTTTAAAACATTGGATTAAATCACCATTTCTTCCTAGCTTTTCTTTTCTTTAGAGGCTATTCTAAATTGACTAGCAGACTTCAGAAGTGTCAAAAAGTCATGGAGTGCAATGTGAATTTCTACCGGTATTTAAACCTTTTCCCAAGTAATGTGAAAATTTTTTTTAATTAATTCATTAACCATCACTTTATTAAAATAGCAGACATGACAAGCATAGAATAAGTTCAATGAAAGGTAAAAGAGAGAGAAAATTCTTATACTTTATTAAAGGGAAGATTACAACATAAGTTTTCCAAGAAATGGAAAGGCAATGAACAAATTTTGGTATTATGAGTGTCTTTAATATGCAATATGCAAATTCTCTTATTTGACTCCTCAAAGGTCTTTCATGAACAAGACCTTTTCTTTAACATCAATCAATGCTTTAAGAACGCTGATTTGAGCACTCCCTATTATGACATTAACTGCGTGGAATAGTGTCTTTATTTCCCCTTATTCAATGCTTAAGTCACCTTTTTGGGTTTTTAACTTGAGAAATCTTATTCTTGGATGCCCTGTCATGTTTGCATCCCAAAGTGTTTTTGTCTTTGCATGCCCACTTGGGTTTTCCTTTGAAGTTATTCCATTTTCAAGGCTTTAAAATGTCTTTTTGGCTTTTCATCGTAAAGCTTTCTTTAAGCATAACATTTCTTGACACTATTAATATTTATAGGGTTTGGTAAGTCATTCTTGTACATTTCTACCATAATTAGTGCTTTTCTAGAGAATGCCTTTTTAATAAAAAATGGTCATTCCTACTTAGTACCTTATTTACCTCGAGAATCTTTTTGAATGGGAAGGATATTCTTCGACACTAATTCCTTTTCATGGAATTTTCTTGGGCTAACTTTCCTACATGGGCTCTTACCATTATCTTTTGGTACATTTGTCCATTTTGGATTGCTTTATATCTTTGTTCTCAATGAGATTAAGTTGTTCATAACAATCCTAGACCTAATCAGCTTTCTCCAGTTTAGCTTCCATTAGCATTCATAAAAAGGGAATTACAAATTCTATTGGTAAAATAACTTTCGTGCCACACACCAAAGAAAATGGCATAGCTTTGGTGGATATTCGGATTGATGGTCAATAGGCATAGAGTGAAAGAGTTAACTTTTCATGTCAATCTTTATTAGTTTCACCATTTCTCTATGATTTTCATTAAATTCTTGTTAGTTGCTTCTACAACTTCATTCACTTTTGTGTGATGCTATGCCAAATTATGATGTGTGATTTTGAATTATGTGCACATCTTGTGCATAATCTTGTTTTATAGATTGAAAACATTATATGTCATTATTCTTTCAAGAATACTATATCAACAAATGATGTCCCGCTTCACAAATTTGCACGCTATTGCCTTGTTTACATTGGTGCAAGCAGCTACCTTTACACACTCAATGAAAGTAATCAATGGCCACTAAAATGAAGCTATAACCATTGAAAGCTTTTGAAGTAATTAGCCTAATCATGTCTATGCCCCCATTGAGAATAGCCACTGTGCCATAATGATGTGCAAAGATAAAGGTAGCATATAGATCTTGACCGCGTAAACTTGACACCTATGGTATTTTGAGCATATTAAATATAGTCGCCTTCAATGGCCATCCCAAAGTACCTCAATCTCATGACCTAGTTAACCATGTTGTGCCTATTGGCATGGGTCTTTTTTCATGATTTTTTAGGCTTAGATAGCATCCATACATCTCAAAAGTACTTGATCGTGGCCTATCTTATATAAGGCATCTTTGTTCAAGACAAAATTCATCATTAGCCTCCTCAACGTCCTTTTGTCATTCTTGGTGGCTTGATTTGGATATTCCAATCTTTAACATAACATACGATGTCAAGGTCCACAGAAGTCCTTCCACTTTTGCTTTAAGATTCTGAGCATGTTGGAGGCTCATGCATACTTATTTTAATTAAGGTAACTTTGGTCTTTTCTTTTTGAACATAATGGCTAGAGTTATCAGGGTATCTACCATTTGATTCTCTTTCGAGGTAAGTGATTAAAACTTACTTCTTTGAATTTTTCCACTAATCCTTAGATGAGTCTTCGACAATAAACCATTTTTGGTTTTTAGGTCTCTCATGCTTCGTGTAATTGGAAGATACCAACGCTGAGTCCTCAAATACTTCTAATGTATTAACTTTAATTTCTGTGATGATGCAAAGTCCCATGACACAAGCCTTATACTCTACCACATTACTTATGCAATCAAAAACCAATCTAGAAGTAAAAAGGTAGTAATATTCTATTGGAGATATCACAATTGCCTTGATTTCATGGCCTAAAGTGTTATAAGTGCTATAAAGTGCATCTTCCAAGACTACTCTTCAAGAAGCATACATTTCTTTTCTATTAAAATGTTGACTTGCCAAAAACTTGACCATTATATTACCTTTGATGGTTTTTTTGGCTCATATATACAATATCATATTTTGATAACAAAATTCGCCATATATCCATTTGTCCAAACTACCCTAGTACTTAAAAAAAAAAACTTGATCAGGTTTAACTTAATGATTGAACAGGTGGTATGATAAACATATATTATCTTATCCTTCGAGTCATCCATGCTAGGTGTAACAAAACTTTTCTATTGATGAGTACTTTACTTCATGCTCCATGAACTTCTTATTAAAGTAGTAAATACATCTCTCCTTCTTCCTTGACTTATCGTGATACCTAATATGCATTATCAAAACTGGCAGTACAAAAACAAGTGGGTTTGATAAATAATTCTTTGTTTTGTTGAAACTTATTATTCTTTGTTTTGTTGAAACTTTCTTGGTGTTCTCATCTCATTCCCCTAATTTGTGCTTTTAAAGGTGTCAAACTTTACGGTCACATTTGTTTATGAGTTAAAAAATGAATTCAATATACCTAGGAAACTTCTTACTTCTTTTTGTATACGATAGGACAACAAATTCTAAATGGCCATGATTTTATTGAGGTCAACCTCTATCTCTTTCATGCTAACAATGAAACCTAGCAATTTTCTCGATGTCACTTAAGCTGAAGCCTCCTCAATCTTCCAAAGAGGTCCTTTTCTTATGGTGACTTGGCAATCATGTCATCGATGTACACCTCTATTTCTTATGTATCATGTAATAGAATAGAGTCAGCATGGGTCTTTGATAAGTTGCCTTGACATTCTTTAACTCAAAAAACATTACCTTATAGTAGAAAATTCCCCATATTGTTACAATTATAGTTTTTTTCCATATTTTTAGATGCTATCTTAGTTTGATTGTATCATAAAAGCCATTCGTGAAGGAAAATAAAGAATTTTTTTTTGTATTGTCCACTAATGTGTCAATAGAGGAGAAAAAAATTGTCTTTCGGGCTTGCTTAATTTTTAGATCTTGATAATCGACACACATCTTAACTTTTCATCATTCTTCAAGACTAAAACAACATTAGTAACACACTTAGGGTACTTTACTACTTTAAGGAACCCAACCTCAAACTACTTTTTCACTTTCTTTTTAGTTTATTGCATTTCCAATTTCATTCTTTTCAACTTTATTGCATCTATTTAAATTTTAGCCTGAGAAGAAATTTATGGACCATGCTATTAGTCTTGAGCCTTTGTATGACTTGATAAAACCATGCAACTACATCCTTATGCTTCTTAAGTAGAGTTTTCGATTCCTTTCTACTATAAGATGATATAGAAGTTCGTATCTTGATTTTTTTCTTATCATCTTCACTACCCGAGTTTATAACTTAAATCTATTTGCTTATTTCTTACTCAATTAGTCTTAATAGATTAAGGGGTAAGTTACAATCATTAACATCTTTTTCAAAGTTAACACCGCCAAGGCAAATGGTTCTTTCAAAATTTATCTCTAAATTACTAGTTATATTGTTAACATTTCTCTCACCAAGATATTTGAAAAGGTGAAAAAAAGTATGGATAAGAAAAAAAATATTATATGCAGTTTTAGGGTGAAAAGTTAATAATAAAATTAAAAGTATTGATATAAGAAAATGAAATGAGATGGAAATGAGTGGAAAATCTTCATGTTTTGTTATTAAAATCTAAAAGATTATTAACATATAAACCTACTACAAAAAGATCTAAAATGTCATTGGGCAGAGAGTTCTTAGAATTACTTTGGATTTAACCTAAATGCTATGGTAGATTTAATAGTAGTCTTGTTCTTCAAACAAACCCTATAAGACATGGGTGACTCCTATGATCATCTTCTAAATTCTCGCCATCTTTTTCAATTATTCCTACTAGAAATTTCTTGAATAACTTTTCAATTATCCCTATCACATCCTTTAATTTTTCTTTTTCTATCCCATGGATAATGTACCTTCTAGAAAGAAAGATTTCCATTAAAGACCAACTGTTAGTACATTTCCTAAAGCCAATAAGCTTGGATGGGGCATATATTAGTTAATAATGCAAACCAATCACTTGGTTTAGTGATATAAGGTTTCCTTTATGTCAATAGTATGACTAACAATCATGAAATACTAATTGGATAAAAGCCATTGAACACATTTGGCCTTGGAAAGAAAACTTAAAAAGTTACAATAATGAGATACTTATGCATCAAAGTCACATTCCTAAAATTGCTCTTTGTCATTGTATTGCTAGAAAGGGGCATTGATAATACTCAAAGACTAGCATGCATTATGCCTTCTTGCTTATGAAGTAAGTAAATATTCTTATATATTGAAGGATATAAGATACTCAGGATGGCATATGGGTTCTTATTTTATGGAAGCAAGCTCATTGATCTTGGCTCATGTGAGAATGCCATTTGGTATTGTCATTCAAGTGTCCATGGAAATGTACTAACATGCTAGTCATGTAACTAGTCCTCTGACTTGTGATACCATGTCATCCTGTATAGGGAGTGTCATATTTAGATATCAGCACGTATAAGTCTATAATAGATTGATGCTTATAGTATGGTGGTTTTGAGGATGGCATAAAGCATACGAAGGTGAATAAGTGATCTAGAAAGGATTTAGCACTTCAAGTGACACTAGAGATATATCTTATTTGTTCTTGGTTTTGGTTAACTTGACAAAGTTATTGGCAATAATCTGGGTTTTGATATAACTAAATCTTAAGCTTAATGAGCTTGTGATTAAATATTTTCAACTTAGTATTTTTCCTTGAAACATTTTGAGAATACTTTAAAAAATAATAAAATGATTTTTTCCCTTTAAAAGGTGTTCCAAATGCATACCTAGGTATAAAGTATTTTTGAGATAAGTTTTGCAATGTTTTAAGTCATGAAAAAGCCCCTTAAAATTGATTTTCATGTGAATGTACTGATACACAATGTATTTGTTTTGATACAATGCTTGGTAGTAGCTTAATTTTGCATGAAATCCTTAAATGTATTGATACAAGGTAGAATGTATCGATACATCAAGGGCTATATTGATACACACCATATTGTATAGATATGAGGCTTTTCCAATGGTCATATTTTTGGATGGATACAGGCTATGTATTGATGACATCTAAATATATAGATACATTCTACTAGGACTGAATGGAAATTATTTAAATGAAGCTTATAATGACTATATTCGTTCACCAAATATTCCCAATTGCTATAACCATAATCAAGGCTATAAATAATCCTTTCCAGCACCTCTAACAAGAAGATGAACAAAAAGATTAAGCTTAGAGTTATATTTTTCATCTCTTTCATATTTTTAAGTAGTTCATTGAGTATAAGATTATTTCTTCATGTCCATTCTTATAGTCCTTGTAGTTTATCTTTAGAATTATCATCTAGTGAACATTTAGCCTTTAGGGGTTTGATTTGTTCACACATAATCCTTGTAAAAAAGGAAAGTTTCTATTTAGCCATTGAAAAATAGAGAAAGGATTTATCTTAGCCACAAAAAATAGAGGGTAGAGGTTACTATCTTAGATTATAAAGATAGGGAGTGCAAAGTTTATATCTTGTCCTTGGAAGTTAAATGATTTAAATTAGTTAATTGAGGAACTTCGAGGCAATTAAGGCCAAAGTGGAGGACATAGGTAATTGAGGTTGAACTTTTCTAAATACTTAAGCTTGCTTATCTTTCCTAGCTCTTTAATTGTCTTTTTATTATTCACTAACTTGTACTCGAAAGATCATTATTTTGATTTTTTAATTTTATTTATCAAAGTTTTAATTTGTGAAAAGTTTTGAGAATTCAATTCACCCTTTTCTTGATTTTATTCACCACAAAAAGGTCTATTAATTAGTATCAGAGCTTATATCTCATTCTTATAGGCTTTATATCCTTGAGCAAAGATCTGTTAAAGATCAGGCAAAATGGCTGGTGTTGATAGTAGGCTAAGAGGGACATTCAATTGTGAGGCCTTCTGACTTTAACGGTGAAGACTACACATATTGAAAGATAAGGATGAAGCTATTTGTCTAAGCAACTATTATTGAAGTTTTGAAGATAGTCATGAATAACCCACCTATCCTAACCAAAATGATTGATGATCTAGAAATCCCTAAGGAGGAAAGTGAATGGGATGAGAAAGACACCAAGATGACCCAAATAAATGCCAAGGCCATGCACATTCTCTTTTATTTATTAAGGCTAAATAAGTACAAATGGGTGTCCTTATGTGATAGCACTAAAGAGATATGGGACAAGTTGGCTATCACACATGAAATGACCAGTTAAGTCAAGGAGTCTAAGATAAGCATGTTTACTCTTCACTATGAAATGTTTCAAATGAAATTAGTGGAGAGCATCAAAGATATGTCCAATCAATTCACGGACATCGTCAAAGGCGTAAAGGATTTTAGGAAGGTGTATCCTAATAAGGAGATGGTCAGAAAACTATTGAATAGCCTCTTTAACTCGTGGAAAGCTAAGGTGACTGCAATTAAAAAGTTAAAAGACCTCAAACTCTTTACCTTAGAAGAATTCATCGAATTACTCCTTACATATGAAATGAAGATAAATCGTGAAAAGTTCAACCAAGGAACGTTAGAGTTACATTTAAAGGCTTCCATGAGTAAAGAAGTGGAGGATAATGATGAGGATAGTGAAGATGTTCAATAATCATTTTTGCCGAAAAATTCAAGAAATTCATGAAAGTGAATAAAGGCAATTCATCTCAAAACAAAAAAGGTTAACAAATTTGATTGCCCATTGTTGAAGAAGAAGAAAAAGGCATTTGTAGCAACTTGGAGTGATAGTGACTCGATGATGATGACTCTAAGGAAAACCAAATTGGAAACCTTTGCCTCATGGCTTTTAATAAGCCCAAGGTAACCGCAAACTCTGGTAATTCAAGTTCTCATACATTTAATGAATTACAACGTGCATTTGATGAACTTGCAATTGAGTTTGAGGAAATGAACTCAAAATATAGAAAAATGATTTCAAAATTAAAAATTAAAAATAACTTATTATTGAAATAAAAAACTAAGTTCGAAAAGAAAATAAAGATTTGAAAAATGATTTTAATGATTCCAAGCTAATAATTAACATTTTAGAGAAAGTCAATCTTGATTTGAAAAGGAAAATTGAAAGCTGGAAACAAGAAAATAAAACTATTTTAGAAAATCTTTTCAAGTTAATATGACCAAATGTGATCATTGCAAATATCATGGTCATACATCACATACTTATCTTACTTAGACAAGGACATAATACAAATTAAGACAAGTTTAGGTTCCCTAAGGAATAAATAACTTGGTAACTAACTCTTAAGGACCCAAAGCTATTTGGGTACCAAAAACCAAGTGATTGCTCTTGTAGGAATGTTAGAGCAATGAGGAGTAAAGCAATATATTTGGATGCTCTAGATACACAAAGAGCTGTGATAGGTAATCTCTAAGCCTGAAGCTTGTTTTTATCATGTATGGTTACCTATATATGTTATATATATGTTTATTTATATATAATGATGCATTGAAAAATATTTTTATAAAATATCTTTTGATGCAAAATGTTTTTATTAAAAATTCATCTTTTGCATCTTGAGTTATTAAGCTTAATTGTGTATGTATTTGATGATTTGTTGCTCAATGATAATATGCTAGATTGATTTGTGAAATGATGTTAAAAACTCAAGCATGATTTGTGCTTTAAAGTTAGAGTTTAATAAACTTCAAGTTTTGAGTTATTAGGAAGCTCTAATGTATGACTAAATTTTACGCATATCTTTAGGAGGAGCATTTAAAGCTTACTTGTAAAATATGATGCTATGAACATGCATTAATTCAATTGTGCTTGCATGAGACTTAACATGTTTAACTATGTTGTAAGTTCATATTTTATGGCCTAAACAAGTTTGGAATACATTGAATATGTTTATAAACTTATGCATATATGGTTTGAATGGAAATTTCTTATTTTAAAACTTTTAGTTGCATATTACTTGAACTTAAGTTGTCTATGTGACTAAATATGCAAAATCATTCAAACTTGATTTTAAAAGTGGTTTTAATTCAAAATTTTAATCATTCAAATGAGTTTCAAATGTTTAAAATCAAAGGTTTGCATTAGAACATCAACTCATGGGTTTTGGAAAGCAAAATTGTATGTTTAAGAATTTTTTCAAAAACATAAAGCATGCATCGATACCTTAAGCCTTGTATTGATACAATGAACAAAAACCTAGATTATTTTGATACAACACTGTTTGTATGTATATATATTACCTTGCCTCGATACATGAGCCAATTTTGTGCTATTTTGATTCTAAAAATTCAAAATTGGTTTCTTTTATACTTAAAATATTTCATTTTTATGATTTTTAAACCTTAGAAAACATCATTTTATAGCTCATCTCATGCTTCAACATCATATTTGGCTAATTGACCTGTGTTTCACAAATAAAATGCATGACTTATATGATTGATTGCTCATATTGCCTTATGATGCTAAAAAATACAAAATTTTCTATGCATTATTATTTTTGTGCCTTAATGAACATGTTTTCTTGCAATTGGTACCTTATGTGCTTAATAACTTCCATTCATTAACTTTTGGTATCATTTGCTTGAAATCTCATTTAGCTCATCAAACATTATTTTGACAAATTAATGAGCTTATCGAAAATTTTCAATTGATATCTTGGTACCACTAATGATCATTCTTTGTCAAGATTTTTACTAAGTTTTGCAAAGTTCATGGAGATAAAGACATTCTTGAAAGATGAACACTTGCATAACAAAATGAAGAAAACAAGCATGCAACCTTATCAAATCAAGCCAAAATCATCCAAGAAGTGCTCAACACTTAGAATCATGGACTCAAAATAAAAAATGAGCATATCAACATAGCTTGGTAAGGTTGAGTTAATTACTAAACTAATAGCATTAAGTTTAGTGACATGCATAATTAATTAACAATTGGTATCTCTGTATGTCATATATGCTTGAATTACTAAACTAATAACATAACCTTGAGTTAAGCATTTCTTATATCTTTTGTTCTAACAATATGTTTCAACAATTGATATCCTAAGCCTTAGTTATGCCTTAACTCATGGATTAAAATGATTATATCTTATGCATGTTCATTGATTAAATTATTGCTTAAATGATCTTATCAACATATCATGAATGAATAAATAATTTTCTAACTTATGGAAGTTTGCTATGATTTTCTCAATTTTTTAACTTTCCGCATGGTTACTTGAATGATTATGAGTAGGATGTGTAAGTACTAAAATTTCAGCAATTGGTATACATCTAAACAACAATTGCATTAACTTTTTAAAAATCCTTTAAACAATTGGTTTGTCTTGTTACTCATAATCTCAAATGTGCTCAAATATTTATAAAAGGATACAAAAACTGCATGAACTACACATTAGGGCTTGAATGTATACATTTTCTCAACAATTGGTATACATTTTGTTAAATGATTCATGATTAGTATACCTCTTTTAAATCTTGTTGGAATCAAACCTCTACCTTTGAATTAATCCATTATATGTTTTACCTTTTTGAAATAACAAAAAAGGGAGAATTTTAGGGGTAATTTGCTTATTTGTACCTTATTTATATATCTACGCTAGAAACTAGGAAAATCTCACATGTTCTTATATTTTTTATATCTCATGAAATCTTTAATTTGTGTTTTGGTGGTCTTATAGCTAAGTATGACCAAAAATGCCATTGCCATGTTTTTCAAAAACATTTTATAAAATATTCAAAATTTTTATGAATGCATTTATTTAAGAGGAGTTTTATTGAAAATTTTTAAATGATTAAGGGGGAGTTTTACAAACAAATTTTGTCATATCAAAAAAGGGGAGATTGTTACCTATATTAGCTTTAAATTAATCTTGGTTTTGATATAACTAAAACTTAAGCTTGATTAGCTGTCGATTAAATATTTTTAACTTAGTATTTTCCCTTAAAACATGTTAATAATAATTTGAAAAATACTAAAATGGTTCTTGCCCTTTAAAATATGTTCTAAATGCATACCTTGGTATAAAATATTTTGAGATAAGTTTTGTAATGTTTTAAGTCATGAAAACCCCCTTAAAATTGATTTTCATATGAATTTACCAATACACCATATATATCTATCGAGACAATGCTTGGCAGTAGCTCAATTTTGCATTAAACCTTCCAATGTATCAATACAAGGTAGAATGTATCGATAGATAAAGGGCTATATTGATACACACCATTGTTGTATTGATACAAGGTTTTTCCAATGGTCATATTTTTGTAACTATGTACACCTAAATGTATCGATACATTCTAGTGGGAATGAACAAGAATCACTCAAATAAAGTTCAGAGAAACTATATTCATTCACCAAATATTCCCAATGGCTGTAATCATGATCAAGGATATAAATAAGCCATTCCAACATCTTCAACAAGAGGATGAACCAAAAGACTAAGCTTAGAGTTATATTTTTCATCTCTTTCATATATCTAAGTAGTTCATTCTATATAATATTATTTCTTCCTATCCATTCTTGTATTCCTTATAATTCTATCTTTAAAATTATCATCCACTGTGCCTCAACTCTTGTAAATACGTAGCCTTTAGAGGTTTTATTTGTTTACATGTAAAATCCTTGTAAAAAGGGAAGATTCCTATTTAGCCATTGAAAAGTAAAGAAAAGGGGTTCTATTTTAACCACAGAAGATAAAAGGTGAATGTTGCTATCTAAGCCTAGAAAGATAGGGAGTGTAAAGTTTATACCTTTTCCTTGAAAAGTAGACAACTCAAGCTAGTGATAGGGAAATTCAAGGCAAGTTAGTCCAAGGTAGAGGACTTAGGCAAGTAAGGCTGAGACTCTCTAAATACTTAAGTTTGCTTCTCTTTTCATAGCTCTTTAATTGTTTTGTATTATTTACTAACTTGTATTTTAAGATAATTGTTTATATTTTTTAATTCTATTTATCAAAGTTTTAATTTGTGAAAAGTTTTTGAGAGGTCAATTCACCTCATTCTTGATTTTATTCGCCACAAAAGATCTATCAATGAATTTAGGAGAAATTATTTCTCCAAATTTATAAGGTTAACCATAAGCTGCAGGAACTAATATGAATTGATACATTGCACCATGCTCATCATCTTTCGAGGATATCTGGTGAAAAGATCAAATTACACTGATCGGCTAGTTATTAAAAGGTTTCTCTGAGGTCATATTAACTCTTTAACATTTGGGTGGTCATAATGGGTTGTTAGATCTTGTTCTTGATCTATGATATAATTAATTAGATTAATTACATTCATTGTCAAAATGTTGGGAACCTAATGGGCTACACAATAATTTATTGGATTAGAACCAAGATTTAATTAAGTATGACTTAAATGAATAAAAGGTATAATGTGGAGTTTAATTGAATTAGTTTAATTAAGTATTATTAAAGACAATTAAATTTACGAAATCTAATTAGAGATGTAATAAAGAGGGAATAAAGATAAGAATCTTTTTTTGAGATCGTGTCTAATACTAGGCATGTAAATATGGGTTGGCCTAAAAGCCCAAGTATTAAGTGAAATAGGCTTTATTTTAAACAAATCCTATTTAGACTCGATACAAGTTAGGCACAATAATGGTGAGCCCTATGAGTGTTGGATTAGGCTAAAATATTAAATTGTTGATGCTTAGGCCCAATCCTAAATGGACTAGGTAAAAGAATTTTACTTGGATCTTTATGGAAACACCAAAGGTGATGCCACCCATACAGTTTTGTAGACATGGGCCTAGTTGACCTATTAGTTAAGACTAACTTAATTTTATATGTATAAATAAACATTTATAAGAGTTTTGGTGGATAATACACTTTTTGGTTGTCAGAAAACTCTAGATGCCATATCTCTAAATTCGTAAGCCAAGAATGTGCAATCTTGCCCTCTCTACACCAAGTGTGTGCCATTGCTCTTTTGATGGTCTAGAATTGTTCTTAGTCTTGAGGAATGAGGAAATTGTATCTCTTAGTTTTGAGTGTAGATGATGTTAAAAAGAGGCAATAAACCATGATTGCCACATCCTTATAATCTCCTTGAAGTGTTATCTCACATCCTAATGACTTCTTAGAACTATTTTTAGTTATGTATGAAAGAAAGTGATTGCATCATAGTTTTTGTTTAAGGCTTCTTAAGACTTCTGGCTAGCATTGAAGAACAAATAGACCTTGTAAAGGCTCCAATAGAGATCTATGTGAATTACCGTTGAGGCAAGATGTTTTTGCTACTTATGGCCTTAAAAGAAATTAAAGTAATCAAGCTGTGGCAAAATCACGTAAGAATCGACATAGTCAGAGTGAAAAGTCTCTGAGTAAGTAAGATCTGTATCAGCTTTATGCTTTAAACTGCCAAAATTGGCCACATATATATCTCAACCCTAGGCTTGTCAATTCTGACTCGAACCCAAAAAACTCGACCATTCAATCAGAACTCGAACTCGATCTTGATCCAATTTGATTTGATCAAAAAAAGTCAATAACTCGAAACCGACCAACCAAAACCCAAAATTGACTCAAACCCAAAATAACTTATATCCAGAATGACCTAAACATGAAATCACCCGAATCCAAAATAACTTGAATTTGAAAAACCTGAACCCGAAATGATCTAAACTTAAATTAAGTATAATTTTATTTTAATACTTATTACATAAATTATTAATTTATTTTATTATTTTATTTCATAACTTGTAATTATATTGGATTGTGATAAAGTATGCAAATACCATTTGGTATGTATAAATTGATTATGTTCCTATTTTTATTCTCTTATCTTTATGTAAAATAATGCAATAATTATATATATGCCTATTATAATAATTTTTAATATTTGACTAATTTAAATGTTTTAATTTGTTATTGTAAAAGAAAAAAATCATTTCTGTTGATTTATTTATAACATGCAAAAATATTGCTTGGTAAAACTTTATATAACCATCATTGCTTTATTTATAATTTTTTATTTCTCACTTGGGTACGATAAACACATTCATAATTATCATTGTCAAAGATCAAAGATATTTTTATTTCTTTGGCCGGACCTAAATAAGGAATTAAAAAAAATTCAAATTGTAATCAATTGACAATTTAATATTCAACCAAGGGAACGCTTTAAAAAAACTCCTGTATGTTTTTGCAAGATATTTGGAATTGATAGTTCAATTCGATAATCCTTGAAAATTCAATACCAAAACACAGTGATACACTTTGCCATCTTTTTATTTATAAACATATAAAATTTATAATAAAAGAAATAAGTCATAACCTTATTGGTCGAATCAAAACATAAGACCAAAATTCTATGTAAAATTTTCAAATATACTTTGCAAAAAGATCCTTTTAGAAAGCAAATATTTAAGAGAGATATTTTAAGAGCATCTCTACTTTCATTATTGTAACTTAAAATACCGTATTATCTCAACAGCAGATAAAACTACATTTAATGAAAAGAAATAAAAAGGATCCCTTTGTTGACAAGGATAATGGGTAATGGGTTAACTTTTACTGATTTTTTTAATAGATTTTTTTAAAGTTTAATTGAGTTGAAATTAGGTATGGATAATGGGTTAATGGTTAACTTTTATTGGCTTCTTGGATTTTAGGTTAATTTGGTTAAAATTTTGTTAGGTAACAACCTCATTTTGGCCATAATAAGATTTTTTTTTTTATTTTATAGCCTTTTAGATGATAATACTTGTTAAAAAATTTGTTAGTGATATTTAATAAATAAATAGATAACATAAGTTTCGATAGTGATATTTATTTAAGTAAAATTAATACTTGAATTTGAAAAATAATCTAATTTTAAAAAAATCTAAAAAATCTAGTCAAAAATATATTTATTTTTATTAAAAATTATAATTTATATTTAAAATATTTTTATTTTATATTTCAATAAAATTTTAATTAAATATGACTTGAGCAAATAATTTATTTAAATTTAATCTGATTTAATTTTAAAATTAATAAATTAACATAAATGTTCTGAACTTGTGTAAATCTTGTATCAAACTTGATTAACCTAAACTCAAAATGACCACACTTGATGAATCCAACTATTAAGCCTACTTAACTCTAATCCAAATTTAAAATGACTAGAACCTTATTTAACTCGAATGCTAGACTTGATTGACCCGAATCCAAAATGACCTAAACCCGGTTAACTCGAGTGTTAACCCGATTAACCCAAGCGTGAAAGGACCTGAAACCTAAATAAACTAAACCCGAAATAACCCAAACTCGAAATGACCCAAACTAAAAAATGACCCAACTCAAAACCAATCTGACCCGTCCAATTGATAGGTCTATTGAACCTAAGATCCTAAAGAAATCTGGGTATTTCTCTGTTTACTTTTTGCTATGTATGTGTAATTACATTAAATATTTTATGCCTATTTTGATAAGCATGTAACCAAAATTCCCTTCAAGTGGTATCATAGCTGAAGGGTTGTAGATTGCATGAGGTCCAACATGTCAGTTTTTGGTGATAATCAATCTAATTGATTTAAATATTGATTTGGTGATTTTTGATTTTGGTAAAATTCTTGAAAATGCTTTTGTTAATTGAAAATGGTTTTTGTTAATTCTTAAATCTAGAAAGCATGTAATTTTGTTACTAATCATGTTTAAAAATGTGTAAACAATTGATTAAAATTATTTTGATTAGTTTAGGTTAAAGTCCTAAGATATCTTGAGCTTTCCAAGTCATTTTAAGTTGTTTTGCTTTGTTACATGAGTCAAAAACTTAGAAATTGATTTCATTTTAATTCTCAATTTTCCAGCATGTTAACTCGTGTTTATTTTCATTTCTAATTGGTTTAAAATATGTTTTTACTAATTAAATTGATGATGCAGTCATCTGTCAATAGTTTAGTGTAACCAGTGCCATATTAGCTATTTTGTTGGTGTTTTGATGGAGCTAAAAATTTCAGAATTTTTTAGCAACATAGCTACGATTTTTTCTGGTTTAGAAATATTACATGCTAAATGGCTTGTCCAATTTTAGACAAAGTTATATAAGAGTAAGATAATGTTATAATTAAGACAAACACCCTAAAAGTTAGGTAAAATCAAATTTAATGTCCTAAAATGTTATTTTTGGAAAAACAAGTTTCCTAAATGGTTTAGGAAATATTACATGCTAAATGGTTTGTACAAATTAAGATAAAGTTATATAAAAGTTAGATAATATCCTAGTTAAGACTAACAACTTAAAAGTTAGGTAGTTTGCAATTTGAGACAGGCTTCCTAAAAGTTAGGAAGTTTATTAAAAAATGTTTTGATTAAAGTACTAAAATTACTAAAATAATTTGATAAATCATCTCAAATTATTTGAAGAGGTTTATGTAAATGAACACAAGATCACCAAGTGATATTGGCTATGCTTATTTAATTTCATGCTTATAATATAATTATTTTAGCATGAGGATGGTTATGGACTAGACCTTAGGATGACTAGGTTGTGGATGGTTAAATTTTTCTTATGATATTAATTTTATAAATAGAGTCTGTGAACCCTGCTTTCTCTTTTTAACTATAGGTTGTAAATTCTTTTCTCACCTAACTCACCTTAATTGTGACTTAGGTTTCTTGCGATGATATGCAATAGTTACATAGGACTTATAAATATAGGCTTAGGATAAGATTAGAATTTCTGTAAATCCAAGATGTAAAGAAGATGGCACCAAGAAGAAGGGACCAAAGAGATCATCATCAAGACTTACAAAGGCCTTTGATATCCCTAGGAATTTGACCTACTAGTTTCCTAAAGTCCCAAATAAACTAGATACATAAAGTCCTCAAGGAAACTAGATGATAAAGTCCATAATCATCTTAGTATATTTCATGTGTTTGATTTATTTTTGAATTTATATTATTAGTCCTTTTAGTGGTGAATGAAATCAAGAGGGGGTGAATTGATTTCTTTAATTTTTTTTTTCAAATCAAAACTTTGAAGTATAAATTAAGAAATTCAAATAACCAAGTTGGAGTTGTATATTACTGAACAAATAATAAGCAATTAAAGAGTGGGGAAAAAAGAGGCAAAACTCAATGATTTAGAGAGGTTCGACCTTAATTGCCTATGTCCTTTACTTCAACCTCGCTTGCCTTAAATTTTTGTAACTCACTAACTTGAATTGTTTTACCTTTCAAGGCTAAGGAATAGCCTTTAGAACTCCCTATCTTTTTCTTAAGGCTTAAATAATAACCTCTACCCTTTATCTTTTGTAGGAAAGATAAAACCTAAGATAAAACCTTTCTCTACTTTTCAATGGCTAAGTAAGAAGCCCCTCTTTTACAAAGATTTTAATGTAAACAGTGAGACCTCTAAAAGGCTAAGTTTACAAAAGTTTAAGTAGAAAGGATGGTAATTCTGAAGATAGAATACAAAGAATATAAGAATTGATAGGGACAATTAATCCTATACCCAATGAACTAAGAAATATGAAAGAAGTAAAAAAAATATAACTCTAAGCTTAATCTCTTAGTTCATGAACTTATTGGAGATGTTAGAGAGGCTTATTTATAGCCTTGATCATGAATATAGCTATTGGGAATGTTTGGTGAAGGAATATAGTCATCAGAAGCTTCATTTGAGTGATTTCCCTTCTTTCTTACTGAGCTGTATTGATACATAAGTTGGTGTATCAATATATTGTTGTGCTAACCCTCAAATGATGACTATTAAAGCTTACTGTGTCAATACAAACAAGGTGTGTATCGATATTCACCATGCTATATTGATGCAAATGGCTTTGTATTGATATAATTGAAGGTTTTATGAAAACCTGAGCTATTGCTAAGCATTGTATCGATACATACACATAGTGGTTGTAGACATTATTGATAAATACATAGTGTATTAATACATTCATATAAAAATCAATTTTAAGAGATTTGTCATGACTTTAAACATTTAAAACTTATCTAAAAAATGTTTTATATAAAGGTATGTATTAAAAACACATTTTGAGTGCTTGAAGAAGTTAAAACACATTCTAGTGCTTTTCAAAGTGTTTAAAAAATATTTCATGAAAAAATGCTAGCTTGAAAATATTTAAACATAAGTTAATTAAACCTAAGTTTTAGTTATTTCAAAATCGAGGTTAATTCAAAGCTAATATTGCTAACAGTCTCCCTTGTCGCCTCGTGGCCCAGATACAAATCCTGACCAAGCTTAACTTAAATGGCCCTCGATCTTATATTTATTGATATAACATTAGTTTTTTATTCTCTTATTTCTATGGGTCACAACATTATTAATATTTTCTTATTTTTGGGCATTAGGTGGTCAAGATGAATCACTCACTTCACTTAACCTTAAATAGTCATTACAAAATGACTATTTATTTGGAGTCACCACTAATCAGTTTGGGCTATGTGAGACTGATCACCTATAGAAGTTTGTATTTTGAGGGTTATGAAACCCTAGAATACTAACTCTAAGGTCTGTAATCATACCAGAGGTCATGTAAAAGGGTTCGAAGTCAGTTACAATTATAAGTAAAAATTGACCCCTTTGTGGCGTCCAAAAATTTTACCCTTTTAATCACACGTTAACTTGAATTTTTAATTTTTATTTAGTTTTAATATATGGCATTTAATTGAAATTCCTAAGAATATTATCTTATGAAACTAATTTATTATTTCGTATTGGGAAAATCAAGTTTTTGGAATTTTTTTAAAATAATAAAAATCTCTTATGCACTCCGCTGGAGGACTAATGGAACATAAAGCTTTTTATCATTCTCTTTTGTACCTCATTAGAAAACCAGAGGAACACAAAAGGTTTTAAAAAATAAAAATATCTTTCACACCCTATTGGAAGGTCGAAGGAATATGAAAGTTTATATTTTTCCAAAATTTATGAAAAATCCTAATTTTCACTTTAAAAAGGATATCTCATTAAAATAATCCGCAAAACCCCTCTCATATTTTAGGAGAAATTTAACGTATTATTTTAACTTGGAGATAGTGTCTTAGTTTTTTGAAAATAAATTCTGATTTTATTAATGATGTTGATATAGTATCCTAAGACTAGGAAACAGTTTAAAATGATAAACCTATTCCTAATATATACCATAGACATGAAAGTATCTTGGAATCACATAGGACTTGTTGTAATGCAAAATTACAAAAATGCTCTTTGAGTACACCTTTGATATGAAAGCATCTCAGTAACCCTAAAAGAGTAAAAAATGATCATAAAAGAGTAAACCTATCCCAAATACACACTTTTGGCATCAAAGCATCCCGATGTCTATATTTGACTATTTTAAGGAAATTACCAAAATACTCTTAGGGTATACCTTCGAGATGAAATTATCTTAGTAACCCTAAAAAACTCGATGAAAATTATGAACTTATCCTAAATTCACACATTTGGCATTGAAGCATCTCAGTGACTACCTAGGACTTACCTCTAGGGAAAATCACTAAAATGCCTATAAGGTATACTTTCGATGTGAAAGTATCTAGTAACCCTAGAAGACATGAAACACTAAGTGATGAAACTCTTGCCCTAAATAAGTAGTTTAGATATCAAAAGTGACCTAAAATGCAAAAATACAATTAAGTCCCCAAATATTTTTAAAATTGTATTTCGTACCCTAATGGAGAATCGAAAAAATACAAAAAGTTTTATATTTCAACACTCCACTAGAGGACCAGTAGAATGCTAGAAATATTTTAAAATATTCTAAATGGATAAATTTTTGTTGGAGATAACCATTTTGACCTAATATACAAGACTTTCCTAATAGTTAGAAAACTTTTCTAAATTTGCAAAAAAGTCTTCATATAATTAAAACATCAAATTAAACATCAAATATATCAAAAACAACACAAAAATCACATCTAAAGATTCCAACGAAGGTTTGGCCTCTCTCTTTTTGCCTTAGAACAAAGTTTTCATTATTTACACAAAAATCCTTAAACTTTCTAAAATTACAAAAAAAACCTAAAAATCCAAATATGTACTTTCACTTAATAAAATGCATGAACTTCATTCTTAAAGATATGTGTGCATTTTGGCCAAGCATGGTTTGACTAGAAATTATTTTTTATTATTTTTATTATTTTGTTACAAATTAGTCCATAAACTTTCTATATTTATAAAAGTGGCCATAGAAATAAAAAAATCATCATATGTACATGCATGAGTTTTGACCAACCCTAAATAATCTACCAAAAAAAATTTTTCAACTCAATAATCACATATTCATTTTTATCAAGCACAAATCAACACCATCATATGATAAAATCATAAAAACAAACATATAAATATGTAATCTCAACGTAATAACAAGAAAACACTAAAAGAAATAGCATACATATGAACATATATATCACTAATATAGCACAAAAACCAATATCATATCCATATAAACATGATTCAATACAAAAGTAGAAGTATCAATACAAATCCATGGAGTATCAATGTAGGCCTCAAAATCTCAAGATTGGAAATAATTTTTTGCTCTTGTTATCGATACACACTTCATTGTCTTGATACTCTCAATAAAAATCACCTTGTATATCAATACAACATGTTTTGCATTGATACACCAAGGCATTTTTGCTTAGTTTAAGCCATTTTTCAGCCTTTAAGAATCTAACTCAAACATGTTTCTTGTACCAAAAATCATAATGATTCATATCAAGCCTCGACTATGAGCTCATGATTGGATTTAAACAAATTTTTACAACTCAAATAGCCAATGAAAAGGGTTATTTTCATGAATATATATAGTACATAAGGGAAAATCCTATAATGCCCTTCCTTTGTCTCCAAAAAGCAATGGCTGAACCTTGAATTTAAAAGGAGCCAAAGTTGGCTCAGCAAAGGAGGAATCACCTTCTAGCAATCTCAAGAAAAAAACTCCAGCAATGTTCAGCCCTAAAAACACTTTAGAAAAAACATTGTTCCATTGCCTTTCACCCTTAACCTTCTTTAATTCTTGTAGTTCTTTTAAACCATTATCAAAAAACCTTCAAAAACTCAGCCTTTCACACCTCACTGTTAATAGTATTACTAGAAGGCTTTTTTTTTCATCCTTTTCTTGATAAACAATAGCAAAGAAAGGGAAAAAACTAAACTTAAAGTCATTTCTTTAAATAGAGGGGAAAGTTTAAGTTTTTTGGTATATTTTCTTTACCTTGTTCCATATATTTTCTGTTTTTATCATCTACGTCATTTTAGTGAGCCCTTTATGATGCATGACCACTATAAGTCCTTTATTCATTATTGTTGCCTTGGTTGTGGTAGTCTTAGGATTTTGATGTTCTATCGATGCCTTGATGTTGCTTATTAGGCCAAACTTCTTTTTTTTTTTCATTCTATCATAAAAATAGTCCTTTATTCATGCATTTTCTATCATGTTTCATTTATTTTCACATGCATAACAAAAGCTTGAATGTTCTTCTAACATATCTTGAGTATTTTCATGGACTTTCTTGCATTTTAAGGAGCCTTATGGCATAAAGATGCTGTCTTGAAAATTTTAGCCTGCTTTTCTTTGTTGAAATATGTTCATATCATCTTCCATAACATGATTTTTGACGCCATTTAGAGAGTTATTATTTCCATGCATCTTATTTGTCACATTCTTACATTTTTTGTCATCTTTTCTATGTTAAAATGTCATCTTTCTGTGTTTGCATGTGTTCTCTCTATCTGGATGCTTGCTTGTTTGCTAAAAATCTTATTTCCAAAAAAAATCCCTAAGTTAAGTTCATGCTAACTCCAATAGATAGAGACTAGCTTGGTTTTAATGATTTCATAAAATTGGTGTTCCGATCTTGGGGACAAATTAAACACTTCAAATTGGATCCATGGTAAAATAAGTTTAAAAATGCTGTTTTTAAAGCAAATTCGCCCCTTTTTAGTTGAAAAGAATATTAAGCCTTGATATCGAGTTTAACACTTCATGATGGCATGGTTAATGAGTTTTTCATCATCTTAAATTACTCTAAGATTATGGGATGAACTCGTGATGCTCATGTCATTATTTCCCTGTGTTATGGACATTTTGTCCATAACTTAAATTTGATCCTTAAGAAACCTGAAAAATTGAATACTTCCCTATTTTTGCTCTGGCAGCACTGTAGTCTAAATTTAAAAAATTGTTTTCAAACCATAAATGATTTGTCTAGAATTTTTTTTGATTTTTTTCCCTTAAAGGGCAGTAAAGTACCTTTCCAACAATGTCTTGTTTGTCCTTAGATCATTCCAGATGAAAGAATTATGATTTTTTGAACCTTTACTATCTGAAACCATTGGAACTAGTATGCTCTATTCTGTTTGGATCATTTCGACCCATTAGATGATTTTTCTATATTATTTAAAAATATTTTCCGAAATTTTGCAAAATTTACTTCTCGAAAAGGTATTATTTGTGATTTAATGATTCTGAATGACTCCAAAATGATATTGAAAAGTCCATGGTGCCCCTTTCCTGTACATGTTGTAATGCCAAGGTAGACTTAATTTCAAAAATTAATTTCACCTAGAAAGTGATTTTCTAGGATTTTTGAAATATTTTTATACTAATCTTGTCAAGTTACCTTTCCAACAATACCTCATTTACCCCTCAAGCCTTCAGATGAACCCAAAATAAATTCAAAAAAAGGAGATGATGCAATGTTGTCCCCTGTTTTAACTTAATTTCCAAAATGCCTCTATAGAGATGTTAGAATGTCTCGAAATGCATTCGATTAATCCGCTTGCAATGCAAATTTTTAGGCTTGGATCAAGGCTGAATACAAAATTATTTTATTCAAACCTTTGATTTCTTATTCTCAAAATACCTTTTTTTAATATTTATTTTCTTGAAATATAAAAAATTTTCATCTTTGGGGATACTTTAACCCCACATTTTTTAGGGGATACTCCAAACTTGTTTTTTCACAAAAGATGTCAATTTCCTCTCTCAGATTTGCTTGAGATTTCTAACTATGTTCTTAAATCGTCAAAAATTTTCATTCTTTGAGGATACTTTAACCCCACCACACTGAGAGAATACTTCAACCTTGTTTTCCACTAAAAAGTCAAAATTTTCTCCTTTAAATTTATTTAAGATCCTGATTATTTTCTTAAATCATCAAAAAATTTCATTCTCGAGGATACTTCAACCCCACCATTCCAAGAGGATATTCCAACCTTGTTTTCCATTAAGAACTCAAATGTTTTCCTCCAGATTTATTCAAGATCTCGATTATTTTCTTAAAACATTAAAATCTTTATTATTGGGGATATTCCAACCCCACCCCTCTGAGAGGATACTCTAACCCTGCCTTTATCTAAAAAATCTAACAAGTTTTTCTCTTTCGAATATCTCAGAGTATTTCAATTAAAACCTTTCTTCTTTCCCAAATTACCACTAAATCTAAACCAGTCTTAAAATTTTCATCCTAGTTATTCTTCAATAATTGAAGACAATTATGAGATACTTTTTGATTGTCCCTCATTTTTATGTTCATTTGTTTGTGATTGTTTGTTTGTGAACTTATTATATTCTTCTTCATCTTACTAACATATTTTTTTTTGTAGTGACTATCATGCATTCATATTTAAAATGTGCTTTCAAAAAATTTTACAAGGTAATGTTTCATGTCGTTATCTCTCTAGTGCCCAATACAAAATATCTCTAGTGCCCAATACAAAATATCTTAGTTTTAAAAATTTAATTCAAAAATTATTTTTTAAAAAAATTTCCTATGTTCTTCATACTTCCATGGTGCATAGGTGATACAAAATCTTCTTTTAAAACTCGAATTTACAGTTTCACAAAAGTTCATGCATAAATAAGGATTATATCTGAATAATAACCAAATTAAATAGATTAAATTGAAATTGAAGCAAGATATAGTTAGCGGGTACTGATTTCGGGTGTTGTGGGGGGTATTAACCTTTCCCTACTCGTAACCAACTCCTAAAACCAAACAATAAATCTCTCAACCTTGTAGACTAGAAATCAATGTTTTAAGTTTTGTAACTCATGATATTGTTTTCAATAGGCATCAAATCATGCCTAGCCTAAAAATGGTTGGTGGTGACTCTAAATTTATGGTTACTTCATGGTAACTTTCCAAGACTAGTTGGATGAGTGATTCGTTTGGCAATCTCTCTCCCCTTCACATTATGATGCCTAATCCAAATCTCAACCAAGGGAAAACTCAAAGGCTCAACCACACCACCATATATCTTTTTAGTCGAGCATGCGTGCTTTAGATCGTTTAGAGAGAAGAGATAAAAAAATAGGTACATGGTGACAGTAAGACTAGCCATTATGGAAATGCTATAGTTAGTGGTGATATGATTACACTTAAAGTGAAGTGTATCTTGAATGATGCTTAAATGCCTGAGCAAAAAATGCATATGATTGATTGTCGACACCTCATTTTGTTTGAACTAATTTTTGGTATCCTAGGAACCTAAGGTATGTGCGGGTCATATGGGTTCTTAAAAACTACCACGAGGCTTTCATGTTACAAAATTTTGAACTTCCATGTGTAGTATCAATACAAGAGGGTTTAGTATTGATACCCAAGGTACGGTATCAATACCTGACATGTTTGCATCGATACAGACCTTGGTAGTAGCTAAAGTTATGATTTTTAGAAAAATGTATTGATACACAAGCATGAGTATCGATACAAATCCATAGAGTATCGGTACTAGCCTCTAAGTCTCAAAACTAACAACATCTTTTGCTCTTAGTATTGATACACAACTCATTGTATCGATACTCAGTAGTAAAATGTACTTTATGTATCGATACAACATGTTCTGTATCGATACACCCAGATAGTTTTTCCTAGTTTGAGCCATCTTTTAGCCTTCAAAAACTTTATTTAAACACGGTTTTACACCAAGGAACTATCATATAACATTGTAAACCTCAACTATGTGTTCATTAATGGATTCTAACAAATTTTTGGAGTCCAAACAGCTAATGACAAAGGTCACTTTCATAAAATATATGGGTGTAAGAGGATGGCAAGCATATCTTTAGCTTGCAGGCTTTCACAGCCTTTTTGCCTACTTATTTAGCATGGCAGAACCAATAAGAAGGGAGTCAACTGGACATGGTAGCTAGATAGCCCTAGTGCAGAAGAAAAAAACCAAAAATGCCTTTGCATTATCCTCTAAAAGAAGGGGCTGAATCAAGAAAAACAGAACGAGTTATCTTAAAAAAAAAACTTTCTCAGCTATCAAAAAAGCTCTCTAGCAATCCCAGAAAACTCTTCACCATCCCTATAAATCCTCCAGCAACTCCAACTCTAAAAGCTCACCAAAACATTATTCCATTGCCTTCCACACATAACCAACCTCTATTCCCGTAGCTACCCTAAACCACCACTGGAAATCTTTCAAGACCTTAACATTCCACATGTTTTGATCCTTAAAAAGCCTCACCATCAACCATACCACCAAAAAGTTACTTCCTTTCATCCTTTTCTTACTAAATAATAGCAAAGAGAAGAAAAAATATTAAGCCTACAGCCACTACTCTGAGAAAGAGGGAAGTTCAAGCTTTTTGGTATATCCCCTCTACCTTGATCTTTATAGTTTTTGTTTTGTCATTAACATCATCTTAGTAAACCCTTTTTATGCTTTTATGGCCATCTTAGGACTCACATGCATTTTTTGTGGCTTTGATTATGGTAGTTTAGGATTTTGATGTTTTTGTTGGTACCTTTATGCTGTTTGGTGAACTAAGTATGCTCTTTTATGTTTTCATCACCATAACAGCCTCTGTCCATGTACTTCTTGCTATGTTCCTTCCATATTCATATCTTTATCTCATGTTGAAAATATGTATCTCAAGATGACATAAGTATACTCGTGCATTTCCTAGAAGCTTGATAGGCACCATGAATTAAAAATGCTTTTCTTAGCAAACTCCTTTTAAATATGTTCATCCTAAGTATGTTCATGCATCTATCTATCATCTCCATGCATTTTTTTGTCATCTTTTCTATGAAAAATGTCAACTTTGCTTGTGCATATATGTATTCCATATTCTGCATCATTTTGTGGTACTTTGCTTATATTGAGATGCATGTTTGAGTGCTAGAAAACTTGATTTCAAAAATATCCCCAAGTTAAGCACATGTTATCTCCCATACATAGAGAATAACATGGGCTTAAGATTTTTATGAAGTTGGTTTTTCCAACCTTGGGGGCAAAAAAAGTATTTAGTTCTGGATTTATGGAAGAATGAGTATAAGAGTGCTGGTTTTTTTCAAAAATGAAATAAAGTCTTTTAGTTGAAAAATGTGAACCCTTGGTCCTAAGCCAACCACCCTCATAGTGGCATGGTCAATAGGTTGTTCTATCATCCTAAACTACTCTGAGATTGTGGAATAAACTTGTGATGCCCATCTCAACCTCTCATCTTAGTTACAGATGTTTGAACGTCCATGGCCTGAGCTAAACCCAAAAGAAAACCAAAATATCGAACACCTCCCCTGTTTTGTTCTAGTAGCACAGTGGCCTAGTCTTGAAAAATTATTAAAAAATAAAAAATGATATATTCAAATTTGTTGGTATTTTTCTCTTGAAGGGTTTCGAATTACCTTTCCAATGATGTCTCATTTACCTTCAGATCTTGGATGAAATAGTTATGACTTTTCAAATTTTTACTATCGAAACCCCTAGATCCAACTAGCAGTTTACAATTTGGGCTGTTTTGGCCCAGCAAACAACATTTTTGAATCACTTGAATAATTTTCCCATGGAGTTCATGAAATTCTTTTTTCAAAAAGGTATTATTCGCATTTTAACAATTCTGGATGAATCTGAAATGAGTTTTCAAATTCAATCATACCTTTACCTTATACATGTTGCTAGCGTCGAGATAGGTTTGAAATTCAAAAATTAATTTCGCCTAGAAGGTGATTTCTAGGATTTCTGAAATATTTTACATTAATCCTCATTGGGTTACCTTTTCAACGGTACCTCGTTTACCCCCTAGGACCAACAGATAAGCTCAAAAAAATTTCAAAAGAAAAA
>JBBYHM010000027.1:17085291-17095318 GCA_038381775.1 Adansonia rubrostipa | reverse complement strand
GAAAGAATTTAGAGGTAAGAAACTGCTTTTAAAGACAAAGCTACTGTAGTCTGCAGAGTAAATAAGCTAAGAAGGTATATGTTCTAGATGAAAAATGGATCAAAAGTAAGCTGAATATTGAACTAATCACCGATAATACCAGCAGAGACTAAGTAGAAACCTAAAAACTTGAGGGAAACTTACGAATAATGTCACCAACTTGGAAGGTCTTAGTAGCAGCCCATTGCTTGTAGTCAATATTGCCAATGATGGTCCAACCAGCAGTGTCTCCAACCTTGTAAACAGCTGCACGGGACAAGTGCAGCAACGCAGCCATTATCAGTACCAGAAGAACAGGCTGAGCCAGAATTCTCTTTGCAAAACCCATGGTGAACTGGCAATTCACTAATTGTGTTCCTATGCCCCTGTGCAAGGAGAAAGAAAGCTTTAAGTGTTTCCTTTTGGGTGATGGGCAAGGGATTCCTTTTTTATAAGCTTTTTATAAATCTTTTGCAAGAACTTTAGTTTGGTGGTTGGGGCATCTCAAATTTTCAGCTACTTTGAGAGTATGGTCCCCCTACTGTCAGATATTTATGATAATAGCCACCACTTTTGTTGCAAATTGACAGTATTCATTCTAACCAAAGTGACTCATCTCTTGATCTTTGTTTTGAGAAATGGAGTATCAAATTTGATGCTGATTTTCCTTCTACTTTCTAGTACACAGTGACATAGGTATAGGACCAAATTACATTACCATGGAGGGATTTTCAGCTTAATTTCACAATCTTCATCTAACTCCCCCGTCACAATTTTATTGAAATTCCCTATTGGCATGTGAAATCGCCCATTACCACGGGAGGAGTGCCATCGTACAACTACAGAATCATGCCAGAAATGGAAAAAAAAAAAAAAAGAATTCCATAAAAAAGAAATGAACCGATAATTATTGAAAAAAAAAATCAAACTGAAAAAAATAATTTTAAAAAAAATTATTAATTATTAAAATTATTAATAAAAGACTCTAATTACAATTTTATCTCTTATTTCATCTAATTTTTCCTTTACTTAGTGGGAGAGAGTCGGTAACTGATCCCCAACCAATATATAGTTATATATTATATATTATATATTATATATAAGTTATATATATTAAAAATACTATTAAAAATAATAAAATGTTAAAAAAATTTTATATTAAATCTCAAATTTATAAAAGAAAAATATTTTATTAAATTGGATAAAATAAAGGGTAATTAATTACAATTTTTTATTAATAATTCTAATAATAATTATTTTTTAAAATTATTTTTTTAATTTTACCATTTTTTAATAATTATCAATATTTATTTTTTTGGGAATTCTTCCAAGAAAAGGGGTATTATATCTTTTTTACACAAAGTAGAAAATTTCCTAGAATAGGTTGCCAAAATCTGTCGGCTTCCCTTGTTTTTTTTTTTTTTTAACCATGCATTTTTTTCTCCTCGACCAATTACTATTTGACATATCTTTTGAAATCAAAAGTTAAGTTTTATCAAAATTTCAACGATTAACGTATAAAAAAATTGACGTTTTGCAATTAAAATAAGTATTTGGCAACCCAAATAAAAAAAGGTAAAAAAGTGATGCTTTTACAATTTGAAAGCTTACTTTTGAATAAAATAGTTTTATTATTTTTGTATTTTTAATTTTTATTAATTTAAACATATTTTTTTAATATTTTAAATCTTTTCAGCAATATTAAATATTTAGAAATTCTTAAATAAATTTTAAAAAATCTTAAATCATATTTTTTATTGTATTTTTTTAATACACTTTTTCTAACCTAATTTTTTTTCAATAATAATAATAATAATAATAATAATAATAATACTGAACTGGTCCTAATACTGATTATGACTTAACAAAACAGCAACATTGGAGAAAAACCAAATTCCAAGAATGTCTAATATGAGCGGTTGTTGTTGTTGGCATCATAATTAAAGTCCCATATTGTTTTAATGCTTGAAATGCTTGAAACGCTTAAAAGGAAAGAATGTTGGAGGCTGTTGTTGGGTGAGTTGTAGAAATAGAGCAGATACAATGTTCATATTCGACAAGGAATGTTAGACTGCAATGATGGCTTGTTGCCACTAACGTTCTATATATATATATATATATATGTATGTACGTTCTTTATTGTAAGTGCCATCATAACATAGTGTTCCCAAATTCAATTGTACACCTTCATTTCTTGTTTTGTCTTGTTCCTTTTTGTAAAAGGAAAGGGATAAAAATTATCAAGCTTGCTACTTTATCTTATACTAGATTATTTTATGTATGTCTACTTCTTGGGTTTTTCAATGGTAAATACATTAATTTTTTTATGAAATAGATATATTAATTAATTAACACTGCTCATATCAACAAAACTGAATTAGAAGTTCAAATAGTATGGAAATTATATATGTATTTTACGATTAAATAGTAATTTGTTCTTCTACAAATTATTTATTAATCTATCATAATTATAGGATATCCTCATTTCACGAAGTACTATATTTATTCGAGTGATCCGATAAAAAGAGAGTTTGGGAATTATAAAACTTTGATGTTCCTGTGACATTATTGATGAGTTTAAAAGCAGTATTAACTTGGAGTAGGTATATTAAATTTTGGTCTGATCAGTATTCACTACTTTTATTTCATGAAATGCTGTAAAATACAATGTACTAAGTTTTGAAGTATGTAGACCCTTTGCCAATTTGACATTCTAGATCTTCTTGCTTTGCTTCAGGATCAGCCTTCAACTTGTGCACTACCAATCTCAACAAATTAAGCACCAAGTTTTCAATAACTATGACAGAGTAGTAGTGCTAATAGCAAGTGCTAGTAGCAGTAGAAAACTGGCTGAGAATAAAAGCTTCATGTGTTTGGTTGGCAAAAGTAACCTGCTTGGGTATAAAGGGACAGTTTAGAGGAGGAAGAAGCCTTCAAGCTTGGACAAACACAGCTTAGAATATGGGCTTATTCTTATTCTTCACCCCTATATATGTAACCTAATATAGTTTGTTAGCAGTGATTTAAATTAAGGTTGCAAACACGGTTTTTGTTGCATCGCAGTTATGATGTAACAAAATGTTATCACAGTTAATTATGATGAATATTGGCTGTGAATATTGATAGCAGAGAAAACTGAAATCGCAAATTAATATTCGTAACTCATGCTTTGCAAGTGATCTCTGGTTGCAAGAATGTTGTTCTCTGATCCTTTTAAGGCATCACTGGGTGGCCGTAACTGATAACTTTGTTGCTGATATTTTCCTAACCGGGAATTAGATTGCTTATTTGAAAACAGGCCATTATAAGAACGAGAAGAGTATTTCATTTCATCTAAAAAATTTGCTCTGTTCTTTAGATTAGGAGCAGACAGAAATTGGAAACAAAGGTTAATTTCCATTGATTCAATATAGTGATCCAAGATATATTGCAGATAAAAAATTCTTCCAACGTTCCAATGTATGATCATATCTCAGCACGAATAAGTCTCCAACTGGTACAGCTGAGCTAGTTCACAAAGATTGATTTTTTTTTCTATGGCAATCATTATAAATCAAGTACTCTCACAATAAATGACATTAGTCATGCATTTTTCTAATACAAATATCCATTTTCAATTCTTTCTATAGTAGTGACATGTGATTAGGGACATCTCAAATTTACAGCTGGGAAGTTGGATCAAAACCATTAGAATGCCAGTTTTTCTTTGCAACAGCAGCTCCCTCATGATCATCATCCATGAATCTCTTCCAAAACCAGTGCTGCTTCCACACTCTCTCGGTCATCTCTTCAATCGGAACATTTTTCGTTTCCGGCAGTAGGAACAGAGTAAAGATCGACATGATGAGTACCCAGCTAGAGAAGAACAAGAAGATTCCAAACTTGAAATGGCAGAGCATTGAGAGGAAAGCCTGAGCTATAACAAAGGTGAAGAGCAAGTTGACAGAAACTGTCACACTCTGCCCCGCCGACCGGGTCTCCAGGGGGAATGTTTCACTTGGGATCAGCCAACCAAGAGGCCCCCATGACCATGCAAATGCCGACACGAAAGAGCACACCATAACAACCACTAGGATTGCAAAACCTTTATGGAGATCATTAGAATTATCTGTAACTTTGATTCCTAGAATAATTGCTATGACTACTTGAGAGAAAAACATCTGAACACCAGCTTCAAGTAACAGCACGCGACGGCCCACTTTGTCGACAGAGTAAATGGATACGACAGTAGATACCACATTGACAGCCCCAGTTATTACAGCAGAGTAAAGGGCAGCATCATTGCCAAAGCCCAGCGTGTCAAACAAGACCGGAGCATAAAACATGATTGCATTGATGCCTGTACATTGTTGGAAGATCTGTTCCAAGTATTCAAACGAATAGAAATGCAGACATATCAGTAAGAATTACTCATTTTTACCACCAGTCATGTATCAACAACATTATCATTGAAGCAAATCAGCCGTAACAGAAGTTGCAATTAAGCACCAACCTGCAAGGCAACTGCAATAACTAGCTGGGGTCGGTTCCTGCGTTTAAGGAGATTCCGGAAAGGATGTTTCACTTGTTTAGCCACACGACTTGCCTCGACAAGCTCCAGGAACTCGGGCTCAATATTATCTGTGCCCCGAATCTTTCTAAGCACAGCCTTTCCTTCTTCCAGACGGCCACGCTCGATGAGACTATTAGGACTGTCAACCACCAGGAGGGCCCCCACGGTTAGGAGAAGTGCGGGAATGCCGGCCAATCCTAATGATAACCTCCAGCCCCATCCACCTTTAATTCTGTCGTTGCAAAGCAAAGCAAATGAATGATAGTGATCAGCAGAAAAGCCAGAATTTAGTTGCAATTGCAAAAAGAAATGATTAATTGATTACCACTCCCTAAAAGACAAATATTATTATTTCATCGGGTTTTCTTTTAAAATGCAAATCAAGGCAATTTTTGGCAACCAGGAAGGTTGTTATATCCTATCAACCGGAAAGGAATTTTTAGCAACAAGATGCAAAATTCTTGCTTAAAGTTGCAGCAAATTCTGTCAGTGAATCTACATATGAAAATTACAGCTAAAATGGATGATCTCAAAGTACTTGGTAAAAACATTGAAACTACTTCAGTCCTATTTGCTGCCTTCACACAGTTTCAAGGCAAGCTTTGCATAGTCTATTAATACTTAGAGGTCCTAGATCTAGCGGGCTGCCATTGATTATGCACACTATACAATACTATGTTCCATTAATTTGAATTGTCAAAACTACCGGCTTAACATTCGAAGCATAAAACAAACTTTCAAAGTTCATACTGACTAAGCTATTGCAGCCAAAGGACGCTATTAAGAAGAATAAAATACAGCTAGCTTTTGCAAAAACATAACTCAGTTGGGTTACATAATGCTAGGTTTATAAGGCTTATGAATTCAGAGAAAAGAATATCCTTTATCCAATTAAT
The DNA here is from genome assembly GCA_038381775.1 of Adansonia rubrostipa. Lineage (NCBI taxonomy): Eukaryota > Viridiplantae > Streptophyta > Magnoliopsida > Malvales > Malvaceae > Adansonia > Adansonia rubrostipa. The sequence goes on along the minus strand of JBBYHM010000027.1, from coordinate 17,089,852 downwards.
TAATTTCTCTTGTTTGCTCCAATGGTTAAAACGTTTTTAAAACTGAAAAAACATTAAACATATAAGAGTAAGAGGGAAGAAAGAAGAGGCTTACTTAGCAGTCCCGTAGTTGACAAGATTGGCGAACAGAATTCCAATAGTGACGTTAAGCTGGAATAATATGTTTAACCCTCCACGAATTCTTGTAGGTGCCATCTCTGAGAGGAAAAGTGGCACAGCCTATTGTATAAACGAGCAAATCAGTAATTTCAATCAAAATTTCCATATCTAACTATTCAAATATAAGACCTAAAACATATATATTTGAGAGCAAATTTTCTCCTCGGTTGAGATGGTTGGTTAGTTGGTGTATCATTCTAATAGTACATTATTTGAACGGTACAACTTGTCTGTGTATGTTATATATAAAATAAACTTTCAACATTTAAATTTCAAACGGTAGACAGTTGGTACCAAAGGATTAATGGGCTGGGATGGAATAGTTTAGATCAAAATAGTAGAAAAATATGCTTGTTCAGGTTTGGTTGGATTCACACGTTTATTTTATTATTTAAAATATATTAAAATATTAAATAAAATAATTTTATATTAATATTTATATATATTTTTAGAATTAAATTTAAATAATTTATTAATTAAAATGATTTCACCTAATTGGAGTGATATGAATTATAAAAAAATTATTTTAAATCTAATTTAATTCAAGTTGAATCAGACTAATAATCTAACTTATCAACAAATCTACTTAATATCAAATCCGATTTTAAATCAATACCAAAAGAATATTTGATACCCAAGATTTTGACTCAATTATAGCAAATATATTTTTAAACAAATTTAAGTTCAAATCCTATTATCTTAAAAAAAAATTAAAAATAATAAATAAATAATTCGGATCCCTATTCACCGCTACTGTTTCCATCAGCTGCAAGTTGCGCAGATGGGGTAGTTTAAGTTTGAGGTCCAAGTGAATACGAGAAGATACAGAATTCAAAAATGTACACAAGCGAGGAAAAAGACTAGAGCAGGCGAAAAAAAGAGTCAAAACAAGCATCACATAATCATCAAAGACTTTTCAAAATATTCATATATATATATATATATATATATATATTAAAAAAAGGATATTCTAAGAGCAATAGGAAAATGTAAAGAAAGCTGCTTTTGAAGACTTTTTTTTTTTTTCTGGATAAATCCAAAGGTAAACGATCTTTTTCATATGATGACTTCTCAAATCGAGCCAATGGACTGACAAAGAGTCACAACTCACAATCACATGTATAAAACGTCAAGCCTCAGAATATATACATTTAAAATTAAAAAGGTTAGGGAAAAAGAAAACAAATTGGATTATGACTAAGACTTAAGAAAGCTAATTAAACTAGAAGAAGTAATGATGTTATTATCAAACCTACTTATTTAATTAATTAATCGAACAAAAGTCCGAATTTAACTCTAAACTTTATGGTGCAATATTGGTTGATAAAGGTCGGTCCATATATATAAATATGATACACACATATATAAATATATATATATATTCTTAGAAACTAAGCCAACCGACAAGAGTTTTTGGCTACGTGGTGAAAACAGATTGCAGGGGATGTAAGAGTTTGTGGAAATTAATGTAAATGTTTTGACTCGTTAACAAGCTAAATGAAATGGCTGATGTATATCAAGTTATCAACTGATTACCAGCTGTTTTGAAAAGGAAATTAAATGATGCTTATAACGCTAGCTCAACGGGAGACAACCCCAAAACTACAAACGCGTTTTTGCCATTTGTTTTTGCCTTATCTACTTTTATAGTTAACCAATTTATCTCATTGACCCAACTTAAACATAAAATCAAACTATCAAGTTCATTTTTGATGTTGGTTGAGTTTAGAACTTTAAAAATTAATCAAATCATCAGTTGAGAATACTAAGACCAAGGGGAAAAAAACTTTAGAATTTGACGATGAGTAAAAGTAGTCATTAAAAAAAATAAAAAAGCTATATAAAAATTATTCAGACTTGACATAAAATTACTACCATTTCATAATTTTTTTAGAAAGTTTTTAAAATTTTTTTTATCATGTGATTTAGTATATAAAATATAAATAGTTTATCGAAATTACCTGGTTAGCAAAACCGACACCACAACCAAGCAATATCCTGCCAATAATGAGCATGGCAAGGTCTTGAGCAGCAGCATTAAGAACAACACCGACAATGAAAAAGAAACCAGCAATCAACATGGTGGGGCGGCGGCCAAGCCTCCTGGTGGTGTAGGATGCGAAAAAAGTGGCAGTTAAACCAGCCAAATAAAGCGACGAAGTGAACAATTGCAGGCCTTGGTTGTCATATTTGCAGTAATTTCCATCGATTCCAGGGTCCTGTGTTTTTCGATAAACAACCGGGAAGAATTTTTGCAAGAAGTCGGGCATGGATGTAACGCCACCTGCATCAAAGCAACAAGTCATTTATATAACTAACAAAATCATGTGATAATCATTTTCTTTAGAGACATAAATTATTTTTGCTGTAGTCGTAAAGAAAAAGAAAAGAAATAATGAGAGAGAATTCAGAGCTGGATAAAGATGTAATTCAAAAATGAACACAATTAGTAGCCGAATAAGCAACTACCGTGCGCCGCTAACAAGCGTTACGGACTATTTCGTCAACGGTATTAAGATGGCTGAGACACTTTGAAATTCCCAAAATGCCCTTTTCTGTTAAAAAAATGGCTATTGATCCATAGTCCCCGTTTGGCGGGAGAAAAGAAAGCTGTTTTTTTTTTTTTCACTTCTTTTTTTTTTTTTTAAGTTTCTTTTCACAAATTCAAACATTATAATAAATAAAATTCAAAAAATATATATTTCATTAATTAAACCTGTTAAATTAGAAATTAAAAAAATTAAAAGCTATTTTATTGTTTAAGAAGATCAGGAGAACCTTTAAAATAAACTAAAGATATTTTATTTTAAAAACGAGAAACGTTGAACTCCTTTTCATTACTTTCTTAATTTTAATTTATGAATCGTCTAAACTTTCATGCAAATATTAAAAAAAAAAATTACCAGAAACGCCGACGTCGTAACCGAACATAAGGCCACCGGTGGCGGCCATTATACAAGAAATGATGACTATGGGAGTGATCTTAGCTTCGAACTCCACCCCCGCTGGTGGCACCGATGAGAATCCACCCGCCGGCATGCTTCTATCTCTCCCCCTTTTTTCTTTGTCTTAAAATGAAGAAGAGAAAGGAAGAAGAAAGTAAGAGTTTTATGAGATGAAATGGAATATGTATGCAAAGAAGGAAGGTAAGCGAAGTTTATATAGAAGTGGAGAGCAGAGTTAGAAGCACCTGCAAATTGGCTGACGTAATGGCTACCGCCATCAGAATCTTTCCACGTGTCTATTGACTTGTCTTTGTTTTCTTCTTTTTTACAAGCTGGGTTTTTAATTTCTTTCGACGGCTGGTTAGTCAACCGACGGCATTTGATAAGATTCACTGGTAGTACTATTCACCAAGGGTTATATATAACGCAAATTTGAGTTTTAATAATTAAGAAAAAAGGATTTCGACAAACAATTACCGTACGTTATTATATATATTTATTTAAATCATAATTTGTAATTAAATTTTTTTATAAAAAAGTCAACTATCTATTTCAAAAATTATTAATAGATTGCTTGAAAGGAATGTATTTTAACATAGGGTAATCGTTTTTTACAATATTTTTTCTTGGTTATTAAAGTTAGATTTAATTTATGAGTTAAAAAATGTTAGAGTTAATTTGTGTGTGAAAATGAAGAAGATTTCTGTCAACTTGTTAAGAGCATGCGTAATTAAATTGGAAGGAAAAAAAAAGCATTGATAAGTTTAAATCAGGACAAAGTTGTTGACCAAGAAAAGGTGCGCATTGGTATTGAAGAAAAATGAAGTGAAAAAAGAAAAAAAAATACATGGGTTTGACGGCCCATACTTATGTTTATTCACTGAATTGGGAAGTGCATTTTAGCATATAAAACCACACAATCGCCAGTTTGGTTTCAAGGAAACTATTTATTAATAACTCGGTTTGCCAATGAGTATAAACATTAATTAATTATTATTTATTATTTAAAAAATATAATTAGATTTCGTTTTTAATGCATGAGCAAGAAGGGGTTTTTTTTTTAATTTTTGTAAATGATAAGAGACTAACACATCCACGTGTTATATTCCTTTTTTAATTTTTTTAATTTGATATTGGATGAGATTAAGCATTAGTTTTGTCAAATTTTCTAAAAGCTATTTTATCAGTTGAACTTTTTTCTTTAATTATTATTTTTATAATTAGATATCGATTAATATGTTTCTTTATTAATTCTTTCCTTATCTTTTCATTTTTTTATGTGTGGCTGTGCATAAATTTTGTCGACCAAAGACCAATACTTAAATATGAAGTGCAAACTACTAATCTCTATTTTTCCAAAAGTCATTCATTAAGTAAATAGGATATTTATTCAACAAGCTACCGGTGGTGATGATGTAAATAGTATATATTTTAACTATTTGAGATATATATATATA
>JBBYHM010000027.1:17021183-17044866 GCA_038381775.1 Adansonia rubrostipa | reverse complement strand
AGGCTCCAATGGCTATATTCCTTCACCAAATGTTCCCAATGGCTAGAATCATGATCAAGGCTATAAATAAGCCACTCAAACACCTTTAACAAGAAGAGGAACCAAGAGAATTGTGCTTAAAGTCAAATATTTCATCTTTTCCATCATTTTCACTAAGTAGTTCATCTTTATACAGGATTAATTCTTCCTATTTTTGTATTCTTTATTTTGTATCTTTAGATACATATTTCCCTTGAGCCAAAATTCTTGTAAACACCTAACCTTTAGTGATTTTATTTGTTTACACTCAAATGCTTGCAAAAAGGAGAGATTCCTATTTAGCCATTCAAAAGTAGAGAAGGTTTCTACTTAGCCTTCAAAAGTAGTGAGAGGGAGTTCTATCTTAGCCACAAAAGATAAAGGGTAGAGGTTTCTATCTTAGCCTTGAAAGATAGAGAGTGTAAAAGTTATACCTTGTCCTTAAAAGGTAGATAATTCAAGTTAGTGAGTTATAAAAATCTGAGGCAAGTGAGATCGAGGTAAAGGACATAGGCAATTGAGGCTGAACCTCTTTAAACCTTTGAGTTTGCTTCTCTTTCCCTTGTCTTTTATTTTTTATTGCTATTCACTAACTTGCACTCCAAAGTTTATTGTTTGGATTTCTCAATTTTATTTATCAAAGTTTTAATTTACTAAAGTTTTAAGAAATTAATTCACCCCCTTTTGATTTCATTCACCACTAAAAGGTCTAACAGAGACCATGCGTTCCCTCATATTAGATGACCCTGAGGATAGACACTATCTCTTTTACACTAATAGCCTTTGGATGCATTAATGATGATGCTAAACTGCAAGCAAACCAAACAAACAAGACAAATAAAACACAGATTAGTCATATACAATATAATTCATATATTTTAAATGGTCCCGAAAATTTCGCTCTGGGCTCGTAGCCTTTTGGAATAGAAGGGACACTTTATTTCAGTAATAGTGTCCATACCCTATAACAAGACTCTAAAAGATTAGCCTCATCGATACACGGTCCTAATTTAGGGCATTGATTCCTTTTAGGAAACTTTTAAAACTTAGCTATCATGATATTTCTAGTGCACATTAATCATCAAACCAATAGCATAATGGTACGTTCAAACATTCTCGACACTATAACATTAATGATGCAAAACTCTGAGGTGTCCATTCACCTCAGCTTAATTTTTATTCCTAACATGTTTTGGCCATCAACTCGATACCAAACAGTGAGTTATAATCAATTGTAAATATAGACTTGTATCGATAAGATGATAAATATCCTAAGTGATAAAGTTTGTTTGACACCATTCGAGAACTAGACTCGAAAAAAGTAAAGCCAAAAAAGGTTAAAAACATCTAATAATTGTACCTTAACTACGGGTTTTTTTAGACTTTCAGGTTTAGTTAACTAAGTTTACTCATAGGACTCATTATATGCAGGTTTAAGGCAACCTCTAATGCAAGTAGTCCCCAAATCATTCCCCCTACCTAGTAAGGACAATCGAGGCACCCTAATCTAAGCCTATCATAAACGTAGTGGAACAAGCTTGATCAGGATGAGTACACTTCTGTTTATATGGACAAATCACAAAAACATGAGTAGTGCACCCCAAAGGCTTTGGTTGACCGTATAGGTTGTTGGTCATGTGATCAGTTAGTAACACATATATCTAAAAAAAGGTCCTATATCTCCCCCCGAATGATACATGGCAAAAAGTCTAATGCATGTTTTAGTGCAATGTGTGCCGAGAAAAGCTACAACCTGGGTCTCACTTCATCATTTGATATATATATATATATATATATATATTAGATATATTAATCCTTTTTACTTATTTTTATAAGCAAGCGCAACATCAAAATTTTATTTAAGAGCTATAACATGGTTAGTGCAAATAATAATATCATAATAATTAATCAATCACTCAAATAATCATAAAAATAAATATCAAGGGGATTATAATTAAACACCGACTAAAATTGAGAAAAATAAAAACTCAGATAATGTGTGACTAGTTTGAGGCTTGACTCTCTAATGCTCCCAGTGAAGTTGCCAAAAAGCTATCACAATATATCGAGATATGAACCTTACTATATCAGAGTAGATAACACTTCTAATCATCATAAGGCCCCAATTAATCAGTACAAATTGCTCGTCTGAAGCTCCCATACCAAATACGAGAGTGACTAGGTTAAAGAGTCACCACCGATCCATTTTAGCAATAGGTGTGATCAGTCACCTATCAAAATCATTCACTAAAAAGTGATGAAACTCTAAAGGAATGATTCTATGATCTACGTATACTAGAGGTCTATAAAGTTGGGCTTGAGAGTTAGTTAGACCATAAGTAGAACTCAATATCTCTCGTGATGCCTAATACTTGATACCAACTAATCACACATATTCAAATTTATTTTTCCTCATTTTCATTTATATGTGTTCAACCATAATCTTCTAAAATTTTATTTATTCAAAATCAAAAAAATGTATCCTGGAACTCTTTATTGGGACAAGCTCAAATTTACAATCGATTCAAAGTAAAAATCATTTATAATGAAAATTTTGTATGAAATCACTTGACTCCAAAACTCCTCATTAATTCACTCCATTTTTGGTATTTATATCAATTTTGACTCCATTTAACAAAAATCACAAAATACTGCATTTTAACTAATTTAAAGAAAATTACAACTTTGAAAACAATATTAAAATTTGACTTTCTTTTTTAATTTAACTTGGAAGCTTTAGTGTAAGTCACTTGGGACCTTCATTAGGACATTCCTTGAACTATTGACATACTAAACATGACTTTTGAAATCAATTCTGAGCACCCAAATGTCTCAAAATAGTAGATGCTAAACTTGGAGAAAATCGAAACAAGAAAGATTTGACCTTACAAGCTCTCCAAATTTATTCCAGATTATTCTTATCACATAAAATCACCATACAAAATTCTAATGAATGTTAATTCGCTATAATTCAACTAAAAATATTCAAAAAAAAACCATAAAACCATTTTTTTGTCACATAAATTTTTTCATTGGATAATATTGCATCGCATAGATTGTCTGATCAGCCTGCCTTTCTAATTTCTTCTTGATTTGTCTAGAATATCCCCTAAACAAATCATACAGCATGGAAAGCTTATTCACTATGCCTTTATCTAAAATTTTGAAAACCAATACACAAAAATGATAATCCTAATAAAAAATAGCTTATAATACTGATCAGGCACTGAAATAAAGTTGTGCAAATAGCTCATGTCCTAAGATTTTGCTGTGTTTATTCAATCATGCAATCAAATGTTTTAATAGCCTATCAAGTAGCCTTATCAATGTGGATTATGGAAAAAATAGTAAAAAAATTATAAGGTCTATAAACTAATCAAAATAAATCTTTTTTGCAAGACTACCATGTTGGACTACAATAGTAACTCTAACGCAACTTGTGATCATGAAGCCTTTTATCACATTTTTGGACACTCAAACTTCCATAAAGGAGAATAAAATGACTCTACAAATGTCATATATGAAGAAACAACAAAGACTTCTGACTGGTATGACGTAGAACTATGTTTTTCAACATTGGCGATATCCTTCAGAGTCATCCAAATGTTTCCACTTTTGTCGCTTTTATTCATAATTACTTATCCTCAGCAAGTGAATGGCACACCAATGCGACTCACTTGTATGCTATTACTAGTAACCAAGTGACTTAAAACATTATTGGACTCACCTAAACATCACCCAATGACTCACATTAAGGCTTACCAATTTTAGACTCATCCAAGCATACTTAAACACTTAAAAATATTTTTATTTGCTCCAAATCAACTTTAATTCAAGCTATTTTACAAAACCAAACCTTAACTCATCTATTAATTAAGTGAACCAAAGCTTGGCCTTAGGGAATCTTTTGAGAAAACAAGTTTCTTACAAAACCTAAACACCCTAATATGCATTTTATCAACATATAAAATACTAACCCAAAATTCTAGCAATTAATCAACATGGCTGAATATTCTTAAGCTAATTATGCTCATTTACTCATCACTTCTCATCAAATTCTCATCATTTAACAATCAAGTGCAAGAAAACAACTTTGGATTTAATTCAATCAACATGATTACAATCAAAACATACTTTCAATCATTTAAACTCATCAATTGAACAAGTAAGCTTCTAAATCCATTCAATTAAGAAAACGCAAGTTCAACTTAACTTAATTCATCTAGATTTTACCAAGTAAGCGTCAATTTATATATAGCCCACTCATATACATCAAGAATATAAGGTTGGTTGAGCATATGTACTTTCTTCTCACTCAAAGCATTCTCTAAGTTCAAGAACCAACGATTTCATCATTTAGCACTAGATTCTAGTCTATTTACTTAGATTTCAGCTCAAGCTAGGTCAACTTGGCAAGTTCACAAAAAAAATCATCAATTAAGATCCTAATCCTAATAACCTAAACTAGCTAAACTAAAGATCATGGAACTAAGCTTATTCAAACTTTAGGTCAAGTTGATTAATCATGATTTCAATCTTATTTCTTCAATTTATCATCAAATCATGTTTCAATATCATCAAATCTAACTTAAACCTAACTTGAATCAAGAACAAAATATCACAACATCATGAAAACTAGGAGATCATGAAATCATGATGGTCAAATCTCATTCAAGTATTGATAAGCATAAATCAAACATTAATCATACTAATTTAATCGTAATCAAAGAGAAAAGTAAAAATTTATACCTACTCCAAGCTTGATTTCCTTCTAACAATGATTGAAGCTTGAGAGAAAAATGAAGATTCTAGATTCTTTAAAATTTGCTAAGTGTTTAAAAGTTATGAAATTACAGATGATAACCCTTATTTATAGGTCTTAAAGTTAGTGATTTAAGCTTTAATCACCCTCAGGTTATGTTAGCTTAATCACTAACCTCCTAACAAACTTAGAAGAAGTGACATTACTACCTTTAATGAATGGATAATTAAAATTTGGCACATTGATCACATGGTGAATTCAACCAAGACTTAATTCCTACACTAATCTATGTATAACTTTTTATGCCATGCAATTGACCATGATTTATCTATGTAAAAATGCAATTAAATGTTCCATCCTATAGCAAAAATGTGCCCTAATGACTTCATTCTAAAAATCTAAATTTTCTATCCTAGACCTCCCAAATTAAGCTTTTGAAAATTCCTGACATTCTAAATTTCTAAGGTTCTTTCATGACCTCATCCCGATTGCACCTTCGTGAGCTAAAGTCCATGTTCAATTTCATTTTAGTGTAGTCAACTTTGAAATCTAAGTTGTAGAACTCTTTCAATTTTAGAATCTAACAGTAGGGTAAAAAGTTGACTTTTTACAGTTAATTTTGCCTATAATTGACTTTTGTCTGATTTGAAGTTCTAAAACAAGTCTCTTGTCCATCCAAATTGCATCCATAACCATTCTAATCACCTCAAGAGACTTATACCAGTCAACTTTTGACATTCTTGGATTTTCGAGATCTGGGACTGGGTTTTCAAATCTAGCACCTACTTTCTAAATTAGACAATCTATCCCAGATGCTTTATTATGTTAAACTAAGCTCATGGAAACTAATCAAAATCTCAATTGGACCTTTCTATCATCTATAACTCATTCAGGAGGATCTAGACTTAGAAAATTCCATCAACCTCTTAAAACTAGGAAAAAGTTAATTAAAGGCCCAAACAAAATAGGGTTTCTATAGCTTTCTACCTCATTTTTGCTCATTTCTCTTTTCATCTTATGTGAGCTTAAGTATCCTAAGCCGTGCTTAGGTGATGATTTGAGCCAAAGGCGTAAAAATCATGTTTGTGGCCAAATCTTGAGCTATGATCTTCAAATGTTTTCTTTTGGTTTCCTTTGATAATTTTTGTTTCAACTCCCACAAAAATCAATTTTTTATAAAAAAAACTTGCTTATGTGCCTTTTCAAAATAAGTTTGCATAATCTTTGGTTATTTTCCACTTTGTTGTTTTCCATGTTCTTGCCATTGTTAGTTATCCTATGTCATGTATTTTCCTTGTTATGTATGATTCAAGCATTTTATGAAATTTCCATGCATTATGATTATGATTTACAAATCCATGCATCTTCCATGATAATACTGTGATTATGTCAACATTACCGTGCATATTAGTAGATGTGTGTATGTTTATGTTAGCATGTTTTGCACATAAAAAAATATATATGATGTCATGTTTGTATTTTTATTGATGAAATAAAATGTTTATTGGTGCATTCCTGATGTTAAAACCTTTTAAAGACCATCTTGCAATTTTTTTATGATGTTTTCATGCATAGTGGGGATTTTTATGCCATTTCATGAATTTTAATGTCATTTTAGTAAATTTTCATGATTAAGGATCATTTATGCAATTTCATGCATTTTAGGACCTTTTTAGTCATTTTTTACATTTAGGGATTATTATGCACTTTCATGCATCTTAGGTTATTAAAGTCATTTTCCATGAATTAATGGACTATTTATTATGCAATTTCATATATTTAACACCATTCTAAGATTTCTAGGCATTTTAGATCCCTTAAACTATTTCATGCACATTAAGGACCATTTAGCAATTTCCTTCCATTTCAGGGTCGTATAGGTTATTTTCATTATATGGACACCATTTAGAATTTTCCATCTGTTTAAGACTATTTAGAATAGTTTGCATAATTTGGGATCATTTTAGAGATTTCTATTAGTTCAAGGTCATATGGGAATTTTCATGTCAAAACATGTCCATTAAGTGTATTACGTAAAAGTATCTTAAAATTGAGTCTTTAGGATCATGTGAAAACTTAGGTCAAAATATGTCCATAAGGGGTATTTAGGTAATCTTATCTTAAAATTGAGTTTTTAGGATCATGTGAAAACTTTTATGTTGATACATCTTTATTAGGGTTACTTAGGTGATACTACCTTAAAATTGAGTCTAGGGTCATGCAGGAAACTTCATGTCAAAACATATCCCTTAGGGTCAAGCAAGAACCTTCATGTTGATACATGTCCTTTAGAGTCTTTTAGGTGCTATTTTGCTAAGAAAAAAACGACTTGTGTGATTCATTAATTTATATATATATATATATATATATGTATATATGTTCTACTAAAATCTGAGTCAATTGAGTCCATAGATATACTTTCAGCATATGGAAGTTATCTCATCGATTGTTTTGAAAAAAAGAAATACCCTCTTTAAAAGAGTAAATCAAATTTTACCAAGAAATAAAAGTTTCGTATTCCTTTAGGTTTTCTAGAGGGGTATAGAAAATATTACGCTTTTCAAAATTTATGAAAACCTAATTTACTTGGAATTGAAAAATAATATTAATTTTAAATATTTCATAATATAAAAGTTTAATTAAGTACCAAAAATTTGAAATCACCTATAATCAAGATCTAGGATAACACTTGGTAAATAGGTACCATTACAAGTGTTGCAGAAGGGACGTATCTCACTTTGCCCGTAACCAACTCCTAATCCCTTTTCATGCAAATGTCTGGCCAATACGCAAACTTTGAAGTTTGTTTTCGAGAGTTTCATAACCCTCAAAAGATGAAATCCAATAGATAACAAATCTCACATAGCTAAAATAGATTGGTAGCGACTCAACATCTTTTGAGTTATTTCGTAACAAGTATTATGGTTAAGTCAGACTAGGAATTCGACCCAATAATTAAGTCTCATTTCAATATGAGAAAAAAGAATTAGAAATTTTATCCATTTCAAGTTTGGCGTGCCGAATTTGTGTTTGACACTTTACGACAGATAGTACTGATTTAAGGCATCGCGGGAGTGCTAATCCTGCCCATACATAACTGACTTTGAAGCCCAATTATTGAACTCTGGTTCACGCAACCTATAAAATTGATCTTTTGAAAAAGAACTTGTTTTAACTGGTGTTCAATCAAACCTAACCCAAATAATCGGTGACTTCTTCAATTTTTTGACTACTTCATAGTAGCTATACAAGATCAGTCGGATAAGCAATTCGTCCGATGATCACCTTGATCTAGACATGAGAAACACTTTTTTCTCACCCATACCACATCACGTTATTTTTAAATCGAGCATTCTCAGCCATCGTGGCTGCCCAAGGACATTATAACAACACCACTTTTGCCTTACCATCCTCAAGCCACTAATTATAAGTTTTTTTTTATTATATATATATATATATAAATAATGATAAAAAAAATCCACAAAATATGAGTTATGTTGTCTGCTTTATTGATTATTTCCCGCAGTGCACTACAAATGTTCATCAATTTCTAGCAATATCAAAGCATCTCAAAACTGTCAAGAACGACAAGAATGGAACAGTAAAAAGCGAAACTCAAACAAAATTTTTGGAGCCATGGTTATACTTACTTTGCTGGACCTGCTAAATTTGATGAATTGTTTTGTTCAACGAATTTTCATTACAGATGCATTGGTCCATTAGTAATCCAATAAAACTGAAATATCTGTTATCTTTTCTAATAGCGTAGCTTCGGACAACCTCTAGAATTTATAAGCTCACCAAACTTCTGTGCTGCTGTTGTCAAAGTGGCATCACTTTTGCAGAACGCAAACCTGATATATCTCTTTTGGTAGCTGCAACTTTCCTTGGGAGCTTGATCCGAAGAAGACTGTCTATGGAAAAATCCGCACCCTGGTACAACGACCACCCCTGCTTGTTTGATTAATTCTTTCACATATTCTACCTGAAAATATTAGAACTGCGATTTATTCAACAAGGATAAATTAAGCACGATAATGTCGATATAAGTTAATTTACAAATGCTAGCGGTTAGCTGAATAAGAAGCCTCCTGAGGACTTGGACAAAAAAAGGTGTTACTTCTTTAAAAGTTGGACCTTCGGAGCATAGCATTTACATTATAAATACTTACATCAGAAAGCAAGCAATCCTTAGGAAGCTCTGCGAACAAAAAGAAGGAACCCTGAGGCTTAAACTGAACTTGAAAACCAACCGAAGTGAGTAACTTTATACTGAAATCTCTTTTTAACTGATATTCCTGCTAAACAACAGAAAAAAATAGTGAACAATGAATCACAGCAAAGAATTCATGATATCGCATTTTAACAGCATTCAGCGAATAAGGAATCCATAGTTTTCTATCAACTTTGAAGGAACAAGTAAAGAACCATCTCTTCCTGAACCTACTCTTCTCAGCGTTTCAAAGTATTCGGTGGGGCTTCTCAAAGCAGCTAAAGCAGCTTCCTGGAAAGGTGCTGGAGCAGAATCTGTAATTTTGACATGAATGTTTCGGATTGCAGATGCAGCAGAAGCAGGAGCAATAGCCCATCCAATTCTCCATCCTAATACATAACTGTGAAACTCTAAATCCCAAATAACAACCAATGAAACAACTTTCTGGAGGCAGTGATTGAAAATAAGGTTCTTTAAAATGTGTTAGGAAGATCAATGGAAAACATGCATCTGCAACAGAAATTAAGCAAAATATTCCTGCATAGTTTTGTCGTTTGGACCTGTAACGCTAAAAGTTTTAGACAAGGAAGATGTTATAATTGTCCGCTCCTGCATTCCTGGAAGTGAGGCAAGGGTCTCATGCTTTTGGTTTTCAAATGTTATGTATTCATATACCTGCAAAAGCAACCAAGTAAAAAAATATATAAACTCGTCTCCCTTGATTTCATTCATGCTTCACAAGTATAAGCAAGTGTCATCATACTTCATCCGTTATAGCCAGACAATCCCATCTGCGACAACCCTCAGCAATAACTTCAAGCTCTTCTCTGGAGAAAACTTTGCCAGTTGGGTTGTGAGGACTGTGCCCTTCATATCAGAACCCCTTTAGAACATATTAAGTTGCATTTGTTTTATTATGTTACTAATAAAAAATTTTGCATATCATTCTCAAGTTTACTTGGTTAAAATTTTTTTTCAATTTGCCAAATGATATAATCAGCAAATCAAGTCAAGCCATGCCTAGTCCTCTGCTGCATTTGTTTCTTCTTAAACAGAAATAATGTAACATACCGCAGCTATATTGATTTGTTACACCTGAAATTGATAGAAAGGTGAGAAAAAGACCAGAATATGGCATTACAATCAAGTTCCATAAAAACTTTTCATACTTCAGCCATTTAATTTCATTATTTCCTTACCTGGATTACAGCCTGAAGAACCTTAGAAGAAAGGCATTTTGTACTTCTAACGGATTACACATTAAGATTATGATTATCAGCCAGAAGATTAATAACAAAAACTTAATGCAAGTCTTACAACTAATTTATAGTATCATATTTTCACTTAAAACCTAAAAATCTACATATATGTATGTACCACTCCGGAATAAAGGATTTAAGAGTGAGTTCTAACTTTAAAACAAATGACAATTATCTGACCTGTTTAATACTACAGCCTTTGTCCTGCTAGTGAAAGACCTCATCAATTTCTCAGGGTCCAAGGTCCAATGAGGCGGATCAAGCGCCACATATACCTGTAACGTTCATTTTCTTTTTCACTTACCAAAGTCAATAATTATCAATTTCTAACCTAAATGGCTTGGCTTTTACACATATATAAGGCATGGCTAATGTTATAAAAATCTCAGCTCTCACTAATTGATGATAAAAAGCTTACAGGAACTCCTCCAGCCATGGTTATGCATCCTTCATATGTTTCATAACAAGGGTCAAACAGCACAACTTCATCTCCTTGGTCGATAACTATGCAGATAGACCCATAATTTATCATTATACACAAACTAAACAAATATAAGAAGTAAAAATTCATTAATCGCAGCTACTTAAGAATAAAACGTACCAGCGAAAATTGCCGCTGCAAAAGCCTCAGATTGTCCACAGCAAATAGCTATATCCGTTAAAGGGTCAACGTTTAAACCATGAATTTTCTTCATTGTAAGAGCCAAGTGATCACAAATTCCTTGCACATGCCTTCCATTTACAAAACTTGCCAGAACTTAGTCCCATTTTTCCTTCGAAAAATAAAAACCGCGGCAAGGAAAAAAATGTGAAAGAAGCAAAATTAAATTTAAACCTGTACTGGTTGAAGTCATAATTAATGGCTGAAACGGCAGCTTGTTTGATATAAGGAGGAGCAGGGAAGTCAGGGAAGCCCGCGGCAAGATTAATGGCGTTGCATCTCTGAGCAAGGTGTGAGAGCTCTTGTATTGGAGAAGGAGTAAAATTCCTTGCAACGGAAGATAGCTTCTCTTCCATGGCTGTTTCCTATCTATCTGTTTTGACTTTTGCCAATGGTTCTGCCTTATCTTCTTGAGTTTAGTTTAAGGCCGGGTTTCCGCCTTTCTGCGATATAACCAAACATTAAAACATTGTTTCGGTGGAAGATAAGACTGTAGGTGTAAAGATCCCACCAATTAGAACTTTATCCTGCGGATAACACACCATAGTGGGTATTTCTGTAATTTGTCATTAATTTTCTAGAAGGTATATGTACGTTGGGAAATCGGCAGAACACTCAATGATTCATATTTTTTTCTTCATTATAATTAGGGCTAACTAGTAGCGTTTATAGATAAGGTCAATTTAAGTTAAGTTAGAATCGAATTTAAATATATTATTAATATTAAATATATTTATTAAATATGAATAAATTTAAAAAAATTTATATTTTAGATCAAGTTAAATTGAGTTAAAATCAAATTAGATTTAAATATGATATAAATATATTTATTAAATTTGACTCAACTTAAAATATGAATTTTTATTTTTACTTAAGTTTGTTTATATTTATAAATAGACAGTTTAAATATATTTAATCCTAACCATATTATTTTTATAATTTTTTAAAATATATATCTTTTAAAATTTAATCTTTATTAATTTAATATTTTTATTAAACTTCAAAATATAAATAATTTAATCTAATTTTTAATATTTATACTATAATATTACATATATATTTTTTTATATGATAAAAATTATATAATATATAAAACATAAAATTAATACATGTAATTCTAAGATGGGCTGAGCTAGGTCGAGCTTAAGTCTTTGAAAGTTAGAGCCAAGGTTAGGCTTGTTTTTTTTATCGAACTTAATTTTTTGCCTAAATCTATTTTTTGGACTTAATATTTTTGTATAAACTTTTTTAAATATCATGCTGACCTTCGAACTTGTGTAAATAACTTGATTCTTGAATAAATCGAAAGCTAATAAAGTTGGTCAAATTTAAAAAATTATCCAAAGTTAATTCATGACTGAATTGCAATCGATTCAAATAGATTGAAAAAATAAAAGACCCAAATTTAATTAAAAAAAATCTTGAACCCAAAAATTTCATACTTAATTGAATAAAAATTAAATTTATACTCGAAATTATTCAAATTTAAAAAAAGGTGAAAAACCAATATAATCAAAAACATGTCTTAAATGCCAAAATTTGCACGCACATCGGAGCTTGGGAAGATGTCCAAGTCAGGCCTAAGTTTATCTTTTTGAAGGATTTTATGGCCACAAATGTTACATTTCGAGGGTGATTCAAATTGTATATATAAGAAAAAGTATTAATGCTTTTAGATTTGAAAATTATTTCAGTTAAGTTTTTAAGGTTTACATAATATTTTTTTTAAGGTTTAATATAAAATATATTTATCTTTTAAAGTATTATTTATAAATTAATTTTAAATGAAAAGATATATGTATCTTCTATTAATTATTTATTTTATTTATTTTTGTTTTTTCTTTTAATTTTTTATTCCAAACATTTTTAACAAAAAATTATTTTTAATTACTATTAAATTAAATTATAACTAATTATATTCTCATTCAAATAGATATATTAAATATTTTTTCAAAATTTAAGTCTCATAAACAGTCTCACTTGGCAATTGATATGAAAATATTATTGGCATGTCTTAACCCTAAACTTTTTTGTATCAAAAGATATTTTAAATTTATCTTTACTTTAGTTATATGTATTAACTTTGATAATAATATATGATATTATTTTTATTTAAAAATAAATCAGTTGCCATTATTTTAAAAGTTCAAAAATAAAGAAATGGATTAAAACAAAAAAAATCATATTTTTAATATTTAAAGTAAAATTTGAGTAAATATTAATTTGATTAATAAAATGCTATATAGTTACTATTTCAAGAGATAAAATATATTTTTCTATATATTTTTATCCTTTTTTTCATTTTTTTCTTTAACCAATTTAATTATTACTAAATTTTTAAGTAATAGTAATTAATTAATTTAAATAAAAATATTTTAATAAAAATTCATTTCAAAGTTAATATATAATGGAATTAAAAATAAGTTTAAAGTGTTTAACATGCACTTGAATTAGAAATTAACTTAATAATAATTTAATTTAGTAGTAATTAAATGTCATTTTAAAAATAATTAAATTTTCATTATTTGTAATTAAAAAATTTTGAGTAAAAAATATGAAAAAATAATAACTAATAATTAACAAAGAGTATATTTGTTTTATTTAAAATTAACTTAGAAATAATAACTTAGGAAAGTAAGTGTATTTTTTTACTGAGTCTTAAGAGAATAAGTGGATATTTTTCAAACGTTAAAGAAATATATTTTTTATAAAGATTTAAAGTGATAAATTGTATATATATATATAATTCTAATTATTAAATTAAAAATAGGACCCTAAATTTTTTCATTTTAAAATTTGATTCGATCTCTGGTCGCAAGAAAGGGCCAAACATAATTAAAATCTCAAGCCTTCAAATCCCAGTACTTAGGTTTTTAAAATCTTAAATCAATTTTAATTAATTTTTCTAAGAATGAAAAAAAAAAAAAACTTACCGGCCATTGTGCTTTATTCCATCTTAAAATATGGACATCCATTTTTTTTATCCAAGAGATCATAAAAAGGATGTGAGAAAAAAAAAAAAAAAAAACAAAAATGTTGGGAGTAAAGGAAGGGGCTTTGGATTACCTTGCGCTAGAGACCAAAGAATGGATGCTACCTAAAAGGGGTTGTCTTTAAAGACCAGCCACGAAGCGTGGAAAGAAAAGAAGGCAGAAAATGAAAAAGCACCTAGAGGACAAAGCAATCTTATCGATACTGTATCAGCATCGATTATATTAATCAATATATACGGATTTTGATGCATAACAGTAACAATAATAGTTGATATCATTTTGATCTTGATTTCAGTTTACACTAATTATACTAATAAGTATCAGTTTATTTCGATCGTACTAGCCAAAAATAGCTTTACTAGTAGGTATATAACATGAGCTTGTAAAAAAAATTAAACTGATATATATCTTAATTATGATGAATATATATATAATTACTCGTAAATTTAATAAATATTAAACGTAATTATTCGTAAATTTAACAATCATTAAACAATTTCAACTTTACTACTTAACTAATATTGATATTCTTATATTTGATAAATTTTTTTTAGAACATTACATATAATTGATGAATACTTAATATATAAAACTTTCTTAATCTTATTAATTTCATATTTGAAAATATTTTTTTTATATATATAAATTAAAAATGTTCATACTCTGATAAACCCAAAACGGTACACTGAAACATACCAATAGTAATATGTATTAGTATTAAAAAAAAAAGTATGCTTCTTGTACGGTACTTACTATCTTAGGAAAAAGCAAGGAAAAGAAAAAGAAATACGAATGGATAGCATATTAAATATTTGTAAATTTTAAAATATAAAACTTTAAATTCATTTAATTTATTCTTTATCTAAACTTGTATAATATTTTTTTATCATTATTAAAATATTATAATCCAAATTTGCATCAAACTTATATATATCGATATTTGTCAAAGATTTGTATTATTAAATAAGTTTATTTTAAAGATAAAAGTATATTTGAATATGTAAATAAATATTATATTCAGATATTTGAAACTATTATTTTTAAAAATAAAAAGCATTCAGATAATAAATTTAGATATCTAATATTATTTACATCAAAATTAAAGTGAATTCGTATAATTGATACTCAGAGATTCAAATTTGACTCTGCAATATACAGTAAATCTAATATGTTAATTCAAAAATTAACTAAATTAACAAAAATTAAATTCAATGACATCTAGATATTTAATTTATTACTGTCCATAAAGAAGAAAGAGAAATACAGTGGAGAGTCCGAGGATTTTATTGTTTGAATCAACGTTGCCAACCTTTATTTTCTTTGATTCTTTCGTATAATTATACTCTTGAATGATGCCTTTTTTGAAAAGTTTTAGGGAAAGTTCTTTAAGATGAGCTTCCCTCAACTCCCCAAAATGGTCAGCGCCACGCTCACCGCATCAGGGAGTTTTAACCTTTTTAACTAAAATTTTTAATTTTCAAATAATTTTTTATTAAAAATTTTAAAAATTAGCATTATTAATGATTATATAATTTTATTATTACATAGATTATAAAATTTAAATTTTTTACTTTTTTTGTCCTGTAACACTATTTAATTAACAAAAAATATTTTTATTTAAATTTAATTATAAAAATACATAAATATTAATATAAAAGTAATTTTTAATGTTTTCATTAGAATTATTACATATTAAAATTTATATAAATATAAAATATTTTAAAGATGATTAGGACACAGTAAAATTCATGAATACTACATGAATATATGAATTTAACATTTTAATTAATTAATGTTTTATGTAATTTTATAATAAAATTTTACTTCTATCTTAGTTAAAAAAAATACTATTAAAGATTATTGAAATTATATATAAATATTATAATTTATGTAATTTATTAGAGTGTAGGTTATGTTTGTATATAATATGTGCAATGGATAATGTTTTTGTATAAAAAATCTGTGAGAGTAGTGTTTAGGTTTAATAAATTACATATAAATATTATCAAATTATATACAAATATTATAATTTTACATAATATTTATATATAATTTGTGTTATATGTAATATACTTGTGTAACGAATCTTTGAAGGCAATATTTGTATATAATATGGTACATATAAACATTACTATATTACATACAAATATTAAAATTTTACATAAAAACATTACCAACTCTGTAATGTATGTATGTATGTAAAATATTCTTTTAAGAAAATTAATTATAATTTTCTCAAAATTATTTTTATTTTTTCTTAAATATATTTATATATGTAGCAAATTAATTTTTGTAGTAATTTTTGAAGTGAAAAAAGTTTTCATATTTTTTTAGTTTAATAATTTATTTGGGTATATTAATAATAATTATATTATATTAAGAAAAACATCAATTTTATTATAAAATATGTTTTTATTATTTGGTAAAATTAAAATTAAAGATTACCAAAAATTACAGTTTATATAATGTTTATATGTAATTTGTGTTATATGTAATATATATATGTAAAGAATCTTTAAAGATAATGTTTATATGTAATTTGTTATATACAAATATTACTACATTACTTACAAACATTAGACTTTTGCATAAAAACATTACTAAATCTATAATATATGTATGTAAAATACTCCTTGAAGAAGATTGACTATAATTTTCTCAAAATTATTTTTAATTTTTATTAAATATATTACATATGTAGTAAATTAATTTTTGTAGTAATTTTTGAAGTGAAAATTTTTCATATTTTTTAGTTTAATAATTTAATTTGAGTATATTAGTAATAATTATATTATATTTAGAAAAAATTAGTTTAAATATTAAAGTATATATTTGTTTTATTAGTTGATAAAAATTACAACTAAAATTTATGGTAATTACACAAATTTTACAATTTATATAATGTTTATATGTAATATTTATTATAAATAATGTATTTATATAAAAAATTTTTAATGCAATAAATGAAATATAACAATATCGGATTACATAAAACTATTATAAT
The DNA here is from genome assembly GCA_038381775.1 of Adansonia rubrostipa. Classification (NCBI taxonomy): domain Eukaryota; kingdom Viridiplantae; phylum Streptophyta; class Magnoliopsida; order Malvales; family Malvaceae; genus Adansonia; species Adansonia rubrostipa. Next base: position 17,027,956 of record JBBYHM010000027.1, on the reverse strand, counting down.
TTTATATAAAAATATTATCAAATCTATAATATATCTATGTAAAATATTTTTAAAGAAAATTAACTATACTAATTTATGTAAAATTGTAACATTTATTTGTACTGTATATTTAGTTCTAATTCTTACCAGCTAATTAAAATTATAAATTTTACCATAATATTAATTTATTGTTAATATAATATTATTATTTATATTACCAAATAAATTATTAAAATAAAAAATATAAAAAAAATTTACTTCAAAAATTGCTAAAAAAACTAATTTCCTGCATATATAATATATTTAATAAAAAGTAAAAAAAATAATTGAGAAGATTATGGTCAATTTTCGTAAATGAATGCTTTACATAGAAACATCACAGATTTTATAATATTTTTACGTGGATCTATAATGTTTGTGTATAAATCTAGTAATGTTTATATGTAATTGTTACATACAAACATTACCTTGAAATATTCTTTACACACATACAGTACCTATAATACATATTACATATAAAAATTACCTTCACTAATGTTATATGTAATTCTTTTAATCTTTAGTTGTAATTCTTACTGACTAATCAAAAATATATATATTATCATAAAAATAACTTTTATTTCACTTTAAAAAATGACTAAAAATTTAATTTGCTACATATATAATATATTTATTAAAAAATAAAAAATAATTTTGAGAAAATTATAGTTAATTTTCTCGAATGAATGTTTTAATAGATATATTACAGATTTTGTAACTTTTCATGTAAATCTGTAATGTTTGTATGTAAATTCGATAATCTTTATATGTAATTGTTACATACAAACATTACCTTTAAAGATTCTTTACACATATATATAACTTATATTACATACAAACATTACCTTGACCATAATGTTATGTGTAATTTTTGTAATTTTTAGCTGTAATTCTTATCAACAAATGAAAAATTAAATTTTATCATAAAATTAAATTTTATTAATATATTATGCTTATTACTAATTTTAACAAATATGTAAATAAAATAAAAAATATAGAATTTTTTACTTTAAAAATTTTTTTAAAAATTTTATTTTTTATTTTAATAATATATTTTTTAATATTAGTAATAATTATATTATATTAATAAAAAATTAATTTTATGATAAAATTTAAAATTTTTATTAGTTGGTAAGAATTATAATTAAAGATTACAAAAATTATATATAACATTAGGGTGAAAGTAAAGTTTGTACGTAATATGTGTTGCAAGTAATGCATGTATGTAAAGAATTTTTTAAGATAATGTTGGTATGTAGTATGTGTTATGTTATATTTAATGAATTTTTATAAAAAATCTTTGAAGATAATATTTGTATGTAACAAATTACATATAGACATTATCGCATTATATATAAATATTATAATTTTATATAAAATATTACTAAAATTGTAATATATTTATGTAATATATAATGTATATGTGTGTTGTGTAATGATTTATGTAATACATGATATATATGTGTAATTATAATAAAAATGCATAACACATATTTTTATTATATATGACAATAAACTTATGAAATAGATAATATAATTTATGTAACTTTTATATTTTATGTAATACTATTTTCTATTACCTTTGCTAATATATTTACTCAACTTACAAAATTTTTATGTAAATATAATAAATTTATGTTTTATAATTTTTATTATCTATTATCATAATTTATGTATTGTATAAATTATATGTGTAATTGTAAGAAAAATATGTAATACTTAATTATATTACCTATGATGATAAACTTACATAATTAGATAATATAATTTATGTAACTATAATATTTTATATAGTACTACTTTCTATTACCTATTGGTAATATATTTTTTGTAACTTATAAAAGTTTTATGTAAATATAATAAATTTATGCATTATAACTTTTATTATATTTTATCATAATTTATGTAAATAAATAACATATTTGTGTAATTGTAATAAAAATATATAATATAAATTTATTTTATTGATCATAATAATTTATGTGCTAGATAAAATAATTGATATTACTATAATATTTATTGTTAATTTCTTTTCATCATAAAGATTTATGTAAGTTGTAATATATTTATGCATGCGTAAAAAAAAAAAAACTTAAAACCGATTGCTATGGGAACCTCGCCACAAGCTCTTCCTAAGGAGCACACTATAGAAGCCTTTGTCTTTTTTTTTTTTTTTTTTGTTGGCCACTAAATGTTTGGGTTTTAAGATCCACTTTAAAAGCAAAAAGCTTCAACATTTCAATCATTAGTGATAAACCAATAGACATTTTGATAATATTATACAGGCTAGTTCAAGTATCCAACAAATTTTTCAAACAAACCAAATTTCTCAAAAAACAAGCTTGAGTTTATCATGGTAAAAACCCAAACTAATTGGTCTTTAACAAGGTAAAGACCTATTGACTTTGGGAAAGCATAAAGGAAAAACAAGTGGAAGGGGGATGGAAATGAAAAGCCACTATGGGGAGTGAATAACTAATAGTCAGACTCTTCTAACATCCAAGCAAAAATGAAAAAAAAATGAAGAACTTTTTCAAAACCAAAACAAATTTTAGCTTCCTTTATACTAATAATAGATAGGATCTATGTTCCTACACTTGTTGGTTCTTTCAAAAGAAAAGATATTAGTTTTCACTTTAATCTTGAACATATTTTAAAGTTATTTTTTATGTGCATGGATGGATATTCAAATGTGTTTGTTATCTCATTTGAATGCTTATAGTTGATTTCAATCCTACCTAGATTCTACACTGGGCATTTTAATGCTTAGTGTTTTCTCCAAAAAAGCTATTTCTGAAAGTAAGCATTTGAATACCCTAAACTTGACTTTAATCCTATTTTAAAATTATACATGGGCATTTTGATGTGTTAGCCATATTAGCATTGAATTGATCCCTATTTTGTAAGTTTAATTAGCTCATGTTTAAACATTTTCAGAATTAGTATTCTTTTGCATATGTTCTGAAAAAAATACAAAATTGATGTTAACTTCTTGATTTCTCAAAAATAATGTTCCAAATTTATAGTTATACTTAAAATATTTTTGAGATAAGTTAAAATTATTTTCAAACCAAGAAAAAATATTTTACAAGCTATTTTTTTATAAATGTATCGATACAAAGCATGTATATACCGATAAAATGCTTGGCAGTAGCTAAGTAATTTTGAAATATCAATACATCTCTATTTGTATCAATATAATTCAGATCATATCGATACAATTAGTGTTTGTATCGATACCTAGCTTCAAACGAGTAGATTTTTCTAAAAATTGTATTATAATACCCATAGTTATGTATCAATATATTATCATGGGTCTGAATCTAAACAAGCATTTGTGAAGCTCTTAACGGCTCTCCAACTACCAAATTAATGCCTGACATCCATAATTCACTCCTAAGCTATAAATAGAGGTAAATACTTCAAGTAATAAGAGATACCAAGATTGTTCAAGAAATTCAAAAGCAAGCTCAAAATTTTTAGTCTTTCATTTTTCATATCATTTAGAATCACTTGTATTCAGTACTTCATTTGTATTTTTTATTGTGCTTAAGCTCTAATACCCACTTATAAGGACTTTGTTAGTTTGCAAAACACTTTCTCTTTTCATAAAGGGTTTGAGTGAGATTACTTAAAAATTTGGATAAAATTCTTAAGGGGACTCAAAAGATTCTATCTTAACCTTAAAAGATAGTTTTTGTAAGGCCATATCTTAGTCTTAAAGGTAACGTTTTCACTAGTGGATTATGAAAATCACCTTCGTAAGAAAGTGCTAAGAAGGAAAACACAAGCTTTGAGTTCAAGAATTAAACCGTTATATATCACATGTTTGATCTTCTTCTTTTAAACTTATTTATCTTTATTTACTTTCAATTTCTAATCTAATTTCATTTTTAGTTAAAATTTTTAAAAGAAACAATTCACCCTCATTTAGTTTTTTCCTTATTTTGAGCTAACGATTAGTATTAGAGCTTCGATCTCTTTTGTAGGTTTAACAACCTTGAAAAAAGATCCATCAATAGCTCAAAAAAGGTGTAAACATGGTGCTTAAAGCTTTAAGAAGTTCACATGAGATAAAGAGCCTAATGAAGTGTGTTTCATGGGCTTTTAAATGAAAGTCCAATTTGATGGAACTTTCAAATCACCCCATCATGAGACCTCCCCTCTTAGTGGTTACAACTATGCATATTGGAAGATAAGGATGAACTTTTCTGTTCAAGCCCATGATGACAAAGTGTGAAAGGCCATTACCAATAGACCACTCATTCCAAATGAAAGAGTTAGAGACATTAGCAAAAAAAAAAAAACAAGTGGGATAAGCAAGACACTAAGATGGCATAACTTAATGCCAATGCCATTGACATTTTATTTTATGCTCTTGGCCTAAGTGAATACAATAAGTTTCAATTTGTGACAATGCCAAGCAGGTTTGGGATAAGTTGGCTATAATGCATGAGGGAACAAATTAAGTCAAGGAATCCAACATTAATATGCTTGCACTTGACAACAAGTTGTTCAAAATAAAGCCGAATAAATCCATCAAGGAAATGTCCAACTAATTTACGAATGTCATTAATGGTTTAAAGGTACTTAGGAAGATATATGTAAACAAAGAAATGGTGAAGAAGCTTCTAAATAGTTTTCATAAGTTATGAGAAGCAAAAGTAACAACAATTAAAGAATCCAAGGATCCTAACACACTCTTTTTGGATGAACTCATTGGTTTTCTCCTAACCTATTAGATAAAGATCAAACATGGTCAAGAACTACCAAAGAAGGCTAGTTTTACTTTTAAATCAACTATTCAAATTGAAAAAAAAATGATAAAGAGATTGAAAGTTGAAAAAATATCTATGTTGGCAAAGAGGTTCAACAAGTTCATAAGGATGAACAAAACAAGAAAACCTTCAAGAAGAAAAGTGGTGAAAGGCGAGTGAAGCAAGAAAGAAAAAAGAACCCATCATTTGCAATGTGTGCAAGAAACTAGGTTACATCAAATTTGAGTGTTTAATGCGAAAGTAAGTAAAAAAAAAGCTATGGTGGCTACATGAAGTGATAGTGACACATCGAACAATAACAAAGTAGCTAACCTATGTTTCATGGCTCTTAATGAGCCTAAGGTATCTTCGAATGGTAACCCTTACACATTTGATAAATTGTAAAATGCCTTTGATGATTTAGCATCAGAATTTAAGACCATGAATTTGAAATATGGAAAGATGATTTCTAAACTTAGGGAGATAAATGAAGCATTGAGCATGACAAATATGATCTTAAAAAAAAGTTGGTGATTTAAAGTTGAGATTATGACTTAATTAAAAAATATAAACTTAAACAATTCATTTTTTAGCTTCTATATGGGACATTAAAAGTTAAATGACATGCTAAAACATAAAAAGTTTCTTTGATAAAGATGGTTTAGGCGATAATGGTATTGAAAAAGAAGCTCATTTCAAGAATTTTTTTTTGAAACCAAACAAACCATATGATGCATCTAGCATGTGTACCTATTACTATAAGCTAGGGTATACATATCATTCTTGTCCCTTGAAGATTGTCACTTATAAAGGTAAACTCACTAAAAGTGTGTGGATTCCTAAACGAGTTAACACATCTTAAAAAGAGTGTTAAAATGAAATAGATCCCAAAAGACACAAGAATTGTGAACATTAAAAATCATAATTTACTTATTTTTTTAATAGGGTATTCCCTCATTTAAAGTAATCAATGAGGTGACTTTTATATGCTAAAAACACACTGATAGACTATTTTAATTTGGAGATAGTTTTAATTTTTGAAAATACTGAATTATTAAAAAAGGGACTCAATCTAGGACCCAATTTTGACAGAAGGTATAAAACTTTTTTAGTATATGCCATTGAACCAATCAACTTAGGATAAGGGATAGACAAACAACTAACTACATACCAATTACTAGTTTAGTAACACAGGGTTTTCTTTTATGTTAGTGGCATGATTGAGTATCAATAAACCATTAACTGGGTGAAGCTCATGGAACTTAAAAGGCCTTGCACAGAAATTACAAAATGTTGCAATTATGAAATCCTTATGAATCAAAGCCAAGTTCCTCAAAATATTCTTGGTCATTGTATTGTCAAGACGGGGCATTGCATGCTCAAAAACCAACTCATCTTATGCCTTTTTACTTAGGAAGTAAGCAAATAATCTCATAGGTTGAACTATATGAAATACTTAGGATGGTAAGGGGGTACTTGTTTTATGGAAACAAGTTCACTAAACATGGCTAATATGAAAACTCTATTTGGTATTACTCACTCAAGTGTTTATGGAATATGTTCTTATGTGCCAATCATGTATAATAGTCTCCAAGTCACTTGTATAGGGAGTGTCATACTTAGAAGTCATTATGAACAAATCTACAAAGATGGATGCTAAAGAAATGGTGGTTTTGGGTATGGCATGAAGTTTATAGTAGATGGATGAGTGATCCAAAAAAGATTCACCATTCCTAGTGACATCAAAGACATATCTTGAATAATCTTAACTATGATTAATTAGATTAGAGTCTCTGGCCAGAGCATAGTGAACTATGAGGAATCATTCCTCATATATTCATGATCGTTAACCATAAGTTATAAGATTCAACATGGATTGTGATGGAGATTAACTTGCACAAACACCTATTTCCAACCATTTTTATGATCCTTTGCAAGGAATTAGAGGTCCAATGACTAGGGCAAAGACTAAACACATGGAGCAAGCTTTGCAAGGAC
>JBBYHM010000027.1:16957415-17012074 GCA_038381775.1 Adansonia rubrostipa | reverse complement strand
GTGTTTTTCTCATAAAAATAACTTTTATTCAAACAAACTAAATGTGTTATTTTTTAAATACAAATATTTGACATACACGATAGTAACCTTTTATAGAGCTTACATGTATGCGTCATGCCACGTAACTTAATAATTAAAGCTTAGCTAAATATTTCATATCTTTTTTAACTTTAACTACTACATGAATAAATGATATAATCTTTTGAATGACCATAAATATTGGTATACTAAACTTTTAAAAGTCACGGATGGAAATAAAATATTAATCAAATGTCGAAGATGATAAGTGTAACCTTTGAATGTAATTGATGAAAATACAACATCAATAAAGATCGTGAATGGTTAATGCAACTTTTATAGGTCATAGATGAAAATGAAATATGATGAATGTTTATGAATCATTAATAAATTTTACTCCTTTTTTTTATACGACAAATAAGAGATTTTAAGCAATTTATACAATAAACGTTGATACATTTTTTTTTTACTAAAATATATGTTTTGTAATTTCTTTCTACTTCATATATATGTTTTGATATTTATCATTATAGTCATGATTTATTGATTTCAAAATTGAGTGAAATGTTCAACTTCACAATATGCTAAATGAATCCCTCTAGTTGATTTGCAAGTCCTTTTCAATTAACATCTCTATATTAATACAATCAAGGTTAATTTTTATTTTTTGTGTATTTTAATTTATTTTGGTATAAAATTACACTTTATAATTAATATTTTTCCTTTAATATGAAATATTTGACAATTTTACTAAGTATAAGGTTTTATCTAGATTCATAACATGTATAAAAGGAGTGTGAAAATTTTTTTTTGAATAATAACCAGTCTTGTTTACTATAGAACCATTCTTTTTTTGAATAATAACCATTCTTGTTTACTTAACACCATTAGAATTATATTTTATCATTATCTTATCTATTATAAGATTATAGTTATATTTTTAGTAGTCTTTTTATTCAAATATTTGATCAAAATAGGATAATGATAATTTCATTTATTTAAATTTAATTATTGGTCAATATATATATCTTAAGTTTTCTTACCATTGATAAACTAGCATTTTTGTTTCATATAGTTATTATACTCATTAATAAGTTTGATTATTGTCTCTAATTTGGTTATATTTTATTTTTTAGACTATATTTGTGTAAATTTTTAACGAATATTTAATAAGTTAAAAATAAAAACTATTTCTCTTTATGATAATACAACTCCTCATATTCATGTTAAATTACATATTCACTCTAATATGTCAACTGCATATGATTGAAAAGCACTTATAGTTCTAGAGAAATCCTCAACTAGTAATGTTGTTGTAACCAATTAAAAACTAAGACTAAAATAAATTCTTTAACTACTATTTTTATAAGAGAATACATACTGAGTAATATTTTATTAATCGTTCCTTTTTTTAAATATGGTTTCTTGATCTTATTTTCTTATTAGAATGATTTGGTTTCTTCATTCACTGTAATAACAACTTTTTTTTTGTATTTCATTTCTTTGAGCAAACTTCATAGTATTATAAATTCAATAGCTATAAAAATATTTTTTCCAACAAAGTTTTTTGGCTTGTTTTGTAAATTGTTTTTCTTACTCCTTATTTTTTATTAGATTTAATTTAGTTTAGCAGATTTCGATATATTGCAAATTCAATAGATTTACAAGAAAAGTAATCAAAAAGATTTTGTTTTTCAGTTAAGTTATTCCTTAAATTATTATCAATTAATTCATTATTTATATGAAGTAAAAATCCATTATTTAATAAATTAAATAATTGAACATGTAAAATCATGTGAAAAAAATGTTTTGCATTAAAAATTAGTATATATATAAAGGATAATTATCTCATACACTGGTGGTGGAAAAAAGAAACTGTACAAGTAGGACTCATGGAGTGAAACAAGTCTCATTGGTTTATTATTTATTTTTTAAATATACTCTGCTGGACACATGTAAACCTACAAACCTGCTTGTAGAGTTTTTTTTTTCAAATACCGGTTTATACGATAATAATCAACATATAAAAGCACAAACATGGAGAATCTTTTGAAATAAAAAAATTGATTATTATTATTATTATTCACTAAATTTTTTTAATTGCAATTGTTGATTTTTTTTCCTATAATAAGTTTTATACAATTTATGAGTAAAAACTTTAATTATATCAAAAAAAACTTTTGCTAAATAAACTTATTTGTAATAAATAAGAAAGGGTTAAAGTTTTCTTTAAATTGCTGTATTTTTTTACTAAACCTTAAATAAATTCCTATACTAAATTTCTAAATTGCTATTACAAAATTTTTTTACTAAATTTTTAATTTGTTATTGTAAAATATTAGTTTCAATAGTTTTTTTTAACTATTGATAAGTTTTGTCCAATTTATAAGTAAGAATTTTAACCTTATTAAAAGACTTTTGTCCAATTTTAACTTTATTAAAAGACTTTTTTTTAACTATTGATAAGTTTTGTCCAATTTATAAATAAGAATTTTAACTTTATTAAAAGACTTTTGTTAAATAAATTTTTTATTAATAATAAAAAAAAGCCATGGTTTACATTAAATTGCTTTACTTTGAAAGTTCTAATTTTTCTTTAATGGTAAAATGTAAATAAATTTATTTGATTATAAAAAGAGTTAAAACTTACATTAAAATGTTTTTCATATTCGTACTTTCAATTCTATATTAATAACATAAAAAAGAGTAGACTTTATAGTAATTTGATATTGAACAAACTTTATATGTTATAGAAATTTTGCTAACGAATATTTTCTTTATTTATAAAATATATGCTCAAAAATTTATAAAAATGAGAATTTACACATATTAGTCATTATATCATATTGAAAGATGTAAAAATCTAGTAATAACTAAAAGTTTAAATTGTATTAGTCATCACATTAATTATATTTGAAAATTTTAATTTATTTTCAAGGTATTAAGTTTTAATTTAAAATTTAAAACCATTTTTGCAGGATAAAAAGTAAAAACTATGTTAAATTGTACTAAGTTTGGTAATTTCAATTTTTCAAAAACAAAAATATAGTATATGAAAGAAAAATATTGATACTATAGTAGGATTATAGGTCTATCATAAAAGATAATAAATAATTTGAAAATAATCCATTATTCATTGCCAATGCAAATGTTTAATAATTTTTCATTGACAAGTGCAAGCAAGTTGCGAAAATTGAAATATGTTAAATAAGCAATCACTATATCTATTTATATTGAAAACTATAGTAACTAAAAAGAAATAGCTAAAAATATATTATAAGACCTTAAAAAATAAGAAAAAAATCATAAAAAATTTTGCGTAATTTGACTAAAACTATGACTTAAGTTAGTAGAAAATTTATTACCTTGGCTATCAAATGAAAAATACCAAAAGCCATGAGGAGCTATCAATTCTAAAAAAATCAGGGCTTCCAAATGTTTTATTTTCATAATTTATATGTGTAAGGAAAAGATTAAAATTAAAAGTTGTTTTTAATGACATGAAATTTAGGTACTTAGTAAACCCTAATTTTACAATTGTTGCTTGAAAAAAATTTAAGTACTTCAAGAGTTGTACTCATAATTCATTGTTAAAAATATTATCTAAAATATTCTAGAAATTGTTTTTCTCTAAAAAAATGATCAAGGTATTGAAATTTTTAATAATAAATTTTACTAATATTTACAATACAAAATCGTCAATGAGAATGAAATAAATCTTATTATTTATTATAATATAATATAACATTTTATATTATAAAAAACTTATTTATAAAATTTACATATTGAATATAAAGTTACATATTATATAAATAATTAAAATTTTTATTGACATATAAATTAGATTTATATAACTTTTTTATTTTTCAGGCTATAACTTTAAAAATAAATTTTAACTAATTTTATTAATTGTCAAATAAATTCATTTAACCAAAGTCTTTCAATACATTTAAAATCCTTATTTATAAATGTGACAGATCTTATTAATAATAAAAAAATTTTAACTGATAAAATTAGTAATATAATGAAAAACAATGGATACTTTAGGTAGTTCAAAAGATTCTCAATATTAGTACTTTTATATATACTAATATTTGCAGTCACATATGTTATATGTGAATACTCATTATTTCATTTATTTTAAAAACATGTATTTGTATAATAATTAAAATTAATAAATGTATTAACTTTTTTCAATGCTCAAATTTATAAATTTATTATTTTTAATTTTAATATAATATTAAAGTTTATGAAAATAAAAAAGTCAATATAAATTTTAATTTTTTCAATTTTTTACCAAATAAATTTATTTGCATATTAAGATTAATGAAAAATTAAAACTTTTAAAATAAAGTAATTTAATGTAAATTTAACACTTCTTTATTTATCATCAAATAAACATATTTAACGAAAGACTTTTAATAAAATGAAACTTCTTACTTTTTTAAGTTGAATATATCTTATAATAATAAAATTTTTTTACAATGGAAATTTAGAAATATAATAAATAATTATGTCTATTTTTTTTAGCCCAGTAGATTCTCCACATTGGTTCTTTAATATATATATATATATATATATATATATTATTATATGTTATATCTTATGGTGAATGAAATGAAGAGGGAGAGAATTGATTACTCAAAATTCTTTTGCTAATAAAAAAACTTTTAAGAACTTAAATTAAGAACTTCAAACAATGAAGCACTTGAAGTTGTAAGTTAATGAAATACACAAATAAATAAGCGATAGAGAAGTAAATACAATGATTTATAGAGTTTGGCCTCGATCCTTATATACTCTCTCTTGGCCTCACTTGCCTAAGAGTTCCATAATTTACTAACTTGAATTGTTACCTTTCAGGAATAAGGTATAACCTTTACAACTCTCTATGTTTTACTTAGCGTAAGATAGAACTTCTATTCTCTCTATTGTTTTAGTACAAGATAATAATCTTTCTACCTTTTAATGGCTAAGGTAGTAACCTTCCTTTTTTACAAGAATTTCAGGTGTAAACAAGAATGACCTCTAGAAGATTAAATGTTTACAAGTTTGAACGCAAGAATGAAGAATTCTAATGATAGAATTTACTAAGGAATACAAAGATATGAAGAATTAATCCTATATACAAATTGAACTAACTTAAAATTTGAAGAGATTAGGATTTTGCTAGACTTTCTCTCTTCTTAATTCTTACTCATGGAGGTGTTTGAAAAGCCCTTTTATGGCTAGGAAAATAATTATGGTTGTTGGGACTTGTTGGGGATGCAATAAAGCCACCGGAAACTTCATTAATGTGATTCCCATTCATTCCTACGATGATATATCGATATATTGCATTTAAATATATAAAATTATGATTGTTGGAAAACTATGTATCGATACAATTCACTATGTACCGATGCATTAGAGACATGTATCGATACAATCAAGGGTTGCAACTATTGCCACACGTTGTATTGATGCATAAACCTAGGGCATCGATATATTCATATGAAAATAAAATTTAAAGTGTTTTTTACGACTTTAAAACTTGTAAAACTTATTCAAAAAATATTTTGTACTAAAGTATGCATTAAGAAAACACTTTTAAGTAAGTTAAAGAGTTAAACATAGTCTAGTATTTTTCAAAGTATATTCAAAATAATTCAAGGAAAAAAAATACTAAGTTGAAAACTTAATCTCAAGCTAATTAAGTTAAAGTTTTTGTTCTATCAAAACCAAGATTAATTCAAAGTTAATATAGCTAACAATATAAATTATAGCTGATTATAATTTAAAATAATCAGTAAATAAATATATATATATATATATATTGAAAATATATATTCACATGCAACACACTTGATAATATATTTTATATGATTCTTTTTGTTGCTGTTTAACAAAAGTTAGCGGAACTAAGACGTTTTCGATTTAGTTCGTTAACCAAGTGAACTTTTTATTTGCAAAATCAAAACTAAGCTACAATCTATTGGGCTTTTCAATTTAAACCCCAACAAGAGTCCCTCCCAGACGACAATTCGGCCCATTAATGCAAATACACCCAAGTTAACCATTAAAAAATTTAGAATATTCTTCGATTCGCAAGTAAACCACCAAATTTAAGGACATTCCGGTCATTAGATACCTACTCTTGAAGTTAAAGCAGTGCAATCCATACAAACAAACATCAGAAATTGGTGGATGCAATTGATTTTGGATAACGTGGCCTAATCTTTCATGCACTCCATGAAAACAACCCATCCCTCTCATCAGCTCCACTGCTCGCCCTTCCCTTCATAGGCCTGAACCAACAATTACGACTCTTCACTAATTTCATTTCCAATTTCTCCTTGAGTTTCCAACAGAAAATGACAGTGTCGGCTGATGGCCGGTTATCGCTTTCGGCCGCTGGCCATCTACGTACCACCGTGGCATTGGCTGGGAGGAACCGTAGGCTTGTGAAGTTTTGCAATGGAGAGTTGATGGGGAAGAAGATTAACATGAAAATAAAACATCTAGGAGTTAGCAATAAGAATGCGAAGCAAAAAATTTGCATGTCACTTACTGCTAATATAGCTGGGGAGTCCAAGGTGAATGTGACCTATTCTTATTTATGTCTTCCAAATTTAATCAGCCATCTTTAACACTTGAACCAAATATGCAAACATTGTTGCAATCAATCTCCTTTATAATTCATCGAAAGCAACTTTTACTAGCTAAAACATAAGCTATTCTGAAGCAATCCCATCGTATTGCCACCTTTAGTGTTTTTTCTCGGCAGTTGGAAATGGAAATTGTTTGGATATTTATTGTTTAATAATTAGAGGGGTTATTGATGCAGCTAAGGGACCTGGAGCTGGAAAAGAGGGACCCAAGGACAGTTGTGGCAATTATTCTGGGAGGAGGGGCTGGTACTCGCCTTTACCCTCTCACTAAGCAACGTGCAAAGCCTGCAGTAAGTTTTCATTACTTTCCTAACCATATATATATATATATATATATATATATATATATATATACCTGAGCAGTAGCGAAATTAAGTCATCATTTTGGTACTGCTAAATATGTAGGTTCCAATTGGAGGTGCATACAGGCTGATTGATGTGCCTATGAGCAACTGCATTAATAGTGGGATCAACAAAGTATACATTCTCACCCAATTTAACTCAGCTTCACTTAACAGGCATATCTCCCGTGCTTACAACTTTGGCAATGGGGTCAACTTTGGAGATGGCTATGTTGAGGTATCTATGTTGATCAGCATTTTCGGCATTAATTTATGCACCCATGCCAGTTAGTTTCTGGCTCATCAGAAATAGATTCTGATGTTTGAGCATTCTGTTGCCTTCTACTAGATCCTGGCAGCCACACAAACTCCAGGAGAGGCTGGTAAGAGATGGTTCCAAGGGACTGCAGATGCAGTGCGTCAATTTCACTGGCTTTTTGAGGTATAAATTCAAAGTCAGCTTCCGCAATGGAGGAAATAGAAGTCTTTGAATTACTAATTTATGTGTGATTGGAATTTGATAATTTCATTGTTATCCATTATTAACCATTTTTTTATTTACCATTAATTACCTCAAAGTGCTAAGTATCAGATAGTGCAGTCGTCATACTATCCCAGTGCCTTTTCTCACTGTCTTCAGGATGCAAGAAGTAAGGAGATTGAAGATGTGCTGATTCTATCGGGAGATCACTTATATCGAATGGACTATATGGATTTTGTTCAGGTACTAAAGCACCATATATGCATATAGTTGCAATTGTTTTACGTACATTGATGGCATCAATTTTAAGAATATCAGATACTGAGATTCATCCTTGTTTTTTGCAGAACCATCGGCAGAGCGGCGCAGACATCACCATTTCTTGCCTTCCCATAGATGATAGGTACATCTTCAATTCAATTTCTCAAGGATGTTTTACGCTTTCAGATATTCCATAAGAAACCTTTTGTGAACTTAGCAATTTCAATTTGTTGCTGCAAGAGACATTATAGCTTTTATCTAAAGGCACTCTGATAATAAGACGCATTACCTTGTCCGCTATTTTTATTGCAGCCGTGCCTCGGATTTTGGTCTAATGAAGATAGATAATAAGGGAAGGGTTCTGTCGTTCAGTGAAAAGCCCAGGGGACAAGAACTGAAAGCAATGGTAATCTGAGTTTGCTATGACGCACTTTGCCTTTCAATTGGTTTTAGAAATTTGAGTGGTTTTGCTAATATCATTCTATACTTTAGGCAGTAGATACAACAGTTTTAGGACTTTCAAGAAATGAGGCCGAAAAGAAGCCATATATTGCCTCCATGGGGGTATACGTCTTCAAGAAGGAGATACTTCTGAACCTTTTGAGGTACCGAGCGCTTGAAGTTATAGATTATGCTCGCTACAAGCTATTTTTTATTTCAAATTTTATTATAGATTAATTTCTCTGAAGAAAGGAAAGAAATTATGAAAATGTCTTGATCAAGTCGGTCAACAATGATGCAAAGATACACTTTGTGTCAAATGAAGGATCATAATTTTTATAAATTGTTGTTAATTCAGATGGCGTTTTCCAACTGCAAATGACTTTGGATCAGAAATAATCCCTGCCTCGGCTAAAGAGTTCTTCATAAAGGTACTTCAATTTTTTTTTCCCTACACATTGCATATGAAAAGCTGTAACACCTCGTAACGCCTTGCTCCTGATCCCACCCCTTTGATTGTTTAAAATATTTCCATTCCAACTAGACGGATGTAATTCAGCATATTTATAGTGTGTAAATGTAAAATTTCTGAGCAGGCTTATCTCTTCAATGATTATTGGGAAGATATAGGAACAATCAGATCTTTCTTTGAAGCAAACCTTGCCCTCACTGAGCATGTAAGAGCCACAAAAAAAAAAAATTCTGTGCCTTTTATTCGGTTCTGATAGTTGGTAACGGGTTTAAGGGTTGCAGCCTATGCAAAACTTGGTATGGCAAGTATTTCATACGAGAACATTTGTTCTTAATTTGAAGAACTCAATGTTTAAATGAGTTACAGATTCTCATTTAAAGATAACTTCTATGAAAAAAACCCTTTGAACTGTTTTCATGTTAGTTCACTAATTGCTAAGTTCGTTTTATGTTTTGCGCTGTTGAACATATCTTTTTACCTTCAGCCACCGAGGTTTAGTTTCTATGATGCAGCAAAACCAATATTTACGTCAAGGAGAAACCTACCGCCATCAAAGATCGAAAATAGCAAGGTGAGTAAATCTCAGTGTTTGACTCTGGTCTTCACTGAATTGCAGAAGGAATGGAAGGAAAAATGTCTGTACTCTTGCAAGGATGCTAATAAGAGATGAAACTATTGAAATGATTTATCAGCTGTCGATTCTAAATTCACCATGTGTTTCAACTTAAAGATTAATTATAGATTCTCTGTTATTCTCATGGCAGGTCGTTGATTCAATCATATCCCATGGAACTTTCTTAAGTAATTGCTTCATAGAACACAGTGTCGTTGGTCTCAGATCGCGAATAAACGCTAACGTTCACCTAAAGGTTTGTTCAAAAAGTTGTCTCAGATGCATAACTTGTGAGTAAACTGTCAAATGCCAATATGGAATTTAGTTTTAAAGGAACTTCCAAATGTGGAAAATGCTTCCATCCGATAACATTAAAATTAATGCGAAAACATGCAATGGTATGTCTCTCTCGGCTGTTTCGGACATGAGGTCTGATTTCTGGAGCGTAAATGAATGCAGGATACGGTGATGCTTGGAGCTGACTTTTATGAAACTGATGCAGAAATAGCAGCACTTTTAGCCGAGGAAGGAGTTCCTATCGGAATAGGAGAAAATACTAAAATCAAGTACTAAAAACCTTATACATACACCTCTGAAAGTTTTTGTTATGCCTTCATTGTTGTCACTTATAGTTTTTCATCATCTTATCTTATCATGTCATGCATGCAGAGAATGCATCATTGACAAAAATGCAAGAATAGGGAAGAACGTAGTTATTGCCAACTCGGAGGTCTGATTCTTGGGTCCATTTCTCTCATCTCCTTATACTATGTCTATACCTGTCGTGTATCTTAGCTAAGTTAATGATTATGCAGGGCGTACAAGAGGCTGATAGATCCTCGGAAGGGTTCTACATACGGTCTGGAATTACCATCATATTGAAAAACTCAGTAATTAAAGATGGTTTTGCCGTATAAATGAAATTGTTTATCATCCATTTTTTGTTGATTGGGATGGATCAAGAAAGAAGAAAAAAACACTCCAACAAACTAGTATGTCAAGAATATGTTTGTTCATTAATAATTTCAGTATTAATGCAGTACAAACCCCACATGGAAGTGAAAAGAGACAACTTCAAAATAGACCTGCGGCCCTTGGACATGACTTTATTTAAGTTGGGCCAAGCCTACTTCAAATTATTATTTAATAATTAAAAAAATATTTTTATTTTATATTTAATTATAAAAAATATATAAATATTAATATAAAAATTAATTTTTAATATTTTATTATTTATAAATAGTGAATTAAAATTTTTAGACTAGTCAGGGGTGGACTCGATTTGAGCTTATGTAAAAATTTTAAAAAATTTTTAAATCATAAATAACTCTTTAAAATTTGATAGCTTTTTCTTCACAAACTTGCTCCTTAAAGAACCAGTTCCATTTGACAAGGGACTCTAATAGTTAAAACACCAGCAGTGTGTTTGGTGGAGCTATCCCATTCAACCTCAATCCATTTGTAATTTGGTTAAAAGAATTCTTATTCAGCCGAGTACAAACCATTCTAGAAAAAAATAACTATTGTCGCAATGTGCCTAGGTGCAAAGCCCAATGCACCAAATTTGGACGGATAAATTTCTCATTTATTTTTTTTTATGTTTGGGACCGAGTTATCGGAGTGAATCATAGACCCGATTTAACCCTAAATGGCCATTCTAAAATAGCCATTTTACTTGGAATTGCCACTAATTTGCTTTTTTTTTTAAGAGAGATTGGTCACTTATCGGAGTTCATCTTTTGGGGCTTACGGAGCTCTCGAAAGCAAACTTTAAGATTTGCATACTAAATAGAGATAAAATGATAAGGTTCGGAAGTCAGTTACATGCAGAGTGAGACATGTCCCCTCCAAAATGCTCAAAATTTAGTACCTATTAATAATGTGTTAATGTAAGTCTTGATTTAAATCGGTTTTGATTACTAGTATTTAATTAAAATTTTTATATTTAAAAAATTTATTACTCTATTTGTGAGTAAATTGTTTTTTTTAACATTTTTAAATCAAAATTTCTTTCGCACCCCACTAGAGAAACCAAAATAATATGAAAGCTTTTGTTTTTGCGAAATTTGAAAATTCCAATTTACTTGTTTGAAGAGGGTATTCCTTCGTTTAAAATAATCGATGAGATAATTTTCATATGCTAGAAGCACACATGAGCTACTTTAACTCAGAGATATTGCCTCGATTTTTGAAAACATGAGTTTATTAATTAATTAATAAAAAAGACTCAATTTAGGACCCTTTTCAATAAAAGGTATAAAACTAATACTAATGAGTTGATTTCTGTGAAAGGCACGAAACCTAAAAAAACTAGGCTCGGTCTCTTTGAAAAAAAGGAAACTTAGACTAAACAAAAACTTGGTCTCGATGAAAAGTACAAATCTAAGCCTAAAAGACTTGGTTTCTATGAAATGAATGAAATCTAATCTAAAATGGGACCCCCTCTTGATGGAAGGTACGAACTTAGGCTTAGTGACTCATTTTTTATGGAATTGATGAAATTACCCTAAGTGGGAACTTTAAGCTAAAATGTGACATTAATATTGGAAATTGCTAATAGATTCCTAAATTTCCTAAAATTACAAATCAACCCTAATTGTTTAAAGATGCATGGAATGCATATAAATGACCAAAATACCTCAAATGGGTAATATTTTGTTGAAAATAACCCAAGTAACCCTAATATGTAATGTTTTGCTAAAAGATCCTTAAACTTTCTAAAATTACAAAATGACCCTTATTGACTAAACAAATGCATGAAGAGTAATTAAATGTGTCTAAAATCTGCATAATGAACCCTAACCCATTCGGCCAAGCATGAAAGGCCTTGGAGAAAATTTTCAAAAATTATAATCTAGTCCCTAAGGTTTAGCTAAATTACCTAATGGCCTAAAATGCATCAAATCAACTTGAAAAACTGGAAATCAACCCCTAACCTATTTGTCCAAGGTCCAAAAATTACCTTTCATGGACCAAACAATTATGGGATATTTATTATTAGGCCTCTAAACATTTCAAACATCTTAAAATAGCTTTAAGAAGGCTTTTAAAAAATTCCCTATTGTATTCGACCAAAGGTAGAAAAATGTACAAGATATATTTCCATGCTTAAATTTATTCATGCATTTCCTTAAAATGAAACTTAAGGTGCCTAAATAACATGTATGCACCCAAAGCACACTTTTTCAACACAAATTCACAAACCAAGTTAAATGAATCAAACATACTAAGGAATGTTCATAGACAAAAAAATAAATTTTAATGTATGTATGTATGTATGTATGTATGTATGTATCATGGAGCATGGATATGGCATGGATATGGCATAGATCACATAGAACCATCATGAAACAAGTAAGATTTCATGAGCATATTTTAAATCAACACTTTTTCAATAAAAATTCACAATCCAAGTGACACATACACAAATGCATGAAAGAATATACATGTATCATAAAATAACTAAAAATGCATGTATGCATCATGGAATAGGAATATAGTACACATCACATGGAATCATCATGAAATAAGAAAAAGTATATGAACATATTTAAGATCAAAACTATGAATTTTGGGTTCAAAAAATTTTAATTTTCATGGAAATTAAAACATTAGTAACAAAATAATCAAAATTTCGATCATATAGCTCACCAATTGCCCTTTATATTTGGTTTGACAACTATAAGCACAAGTGTTCTCCTAAGCATGCTTAGGATCATCAAGCTCACTTTAGAAGGAAAGAAAATGAATGGAATGTGGAAAATGATGAACAAAGTAGAAACTTTATTGAAGAAAACTACCTTGAAAGCTTTAAAAGTCCTTTTAATTTAAAGAAAACCTTCATAAAAAAAAAAAACTAAAAAAGTATCAAAGAAACTAAGAGGCCTTCATTCAGGCCACTCCCCCTATTATAAGGGGGATTCGATCAAAGAGGAAAATCATCCGTAGTCAAATTCTTTTTTTTAATTATTTTGCATTTTTACCACATATTTCACATCAAATTTCCCTTAGTGGAAAATCATTATTACATGCATGGGACTTCAAAGGCCATCATGGGAGGTGATTTGATCATATGTGATGAAATTAGAAAAATAAAATTGAAAATACTTGAAAATTATGCGTGAAAGCCATGCATAAATGGCTTAAAAGAAATTAGATAAATAAAAGTAAATTGATAACAAAGATTTTGGTATGTTAAAATTAATTAAAATTACAATGGAATGGACTCCATGGGTTTGTTGGAAAATTATATGCGTTTTAAAACGATATGACTTAATTTCAAAGCTTTAAGTCCACAATAAAAAATCCTTTTGGCCCTTTAAAATTAAAATATATAGGAACATAATTTGATTAATAATTAATATGTGAAAATCAAAATAAAAATTCCCATGGTAAAATTCCAAGAGAAAGAAATTAATTGACAGGGCCATTAGGTAAGAACTTGGAAGAAAGATGCCTAAAATTGAAAATTTCTCAGGTATGAGGGACTAAATTGAAAAACTTGAAACTTCATGTATTTTTAAGAAAAATCCCATATAATGGAAATTTTTTTAGTAAGAAATAAAAGCATGCTTGAAGAGCTTTTAGTGGAAAATTTCATGGAGTAAGAAATTCCATATTTAGAAAATTTTGAAAAAGCTTTCAAGTGAATTTAAATTTACATAAAAAAATTTAATTCAAGATGTTTAGTGTGAATTTTTTTTAAAAAAATTTAAGTATAAGAAAGAAAAAATTAAAAATCAAATCCTAAACTCTGAAAAAGTTTAGAGAAATTTATTATGGAAAAGGAATTCCATATTTATAAAAAAAGGAAAAATCTCAAGAAAATTTTTGCTTGAAAAAAATTAAATTGGGAATTTTAATTAAAAATTAAATAAAAATGTAGTGAAAAAAATGAAAATTTTATATATGGAGAGAACTGAAAAAAATTCAAAACTTTGGAAAAATTCTAGAGGAACGTTTATGGAGAAAAAATTCAAGATTCTGTCCAAAAGTAATTAAAATAAGTAAATTATTTAACAAATTGACACCTTATGGTATAAATGCTAATGCAAAATTTTTCCATGCAATTTTTTATTTTTCCAAAAAGGGGTGTCGACATAAATATTTCACTGATATCAATAAAAATTATATGACATTTTACTCAAGAATCCCATATAAAGGGTCCCAAAATTTTTTTAAAAGGGAAATTAAATTAAGCACAGTGTATTAAAAATGAATCCCTTAATTCTATGGAAAAGTTTTAAAAAAATTTTATTGACCCAGTTTGCTCTATAAATTTTGAAAATGTAAATTTTCAATCGTATGCCCAAATAGTCATCAAAATATGACTGAATGGGTCTAAAATGCCAAGTTCGTATAAAAGGGATCGACCTTCAACTGGGATAATAGCTTGATTCTTGATCTCAGAAATGTTAGAATATCATCAAGAAGGCTCGAAAGATATAAAATGTCTTCAACTATTGACCACTTAAAGAATCTAATACAGTCTCTCTAATGTATAAGCTCTCCAGTGTATAGGCATTCTCATAAATGGTTTCTCTTCCCAAAGGCCAAAGCCCTTATTTATAGGTGGTTTCTTTAGTGTATAAGCTCTTTGTATCACAAGTGGTGTCTCTCCTTAAAGTCCAAGGCAATTTATTTATATGTGAACACACTTTATTGCTTAACATAAATACTTAATAAGGGATTTTAACTCAACGTTAAGGAAATCTTCCCTTAAGTCTAAATCTCCAATATCTTTTATCTCGTATGATGCAGTTCCAAGCAGTGGAATTTTAAACTTTATTGCACTAACAGTGTCATACTATTATAAAGAACTCTTGTTCAAACCAAAATCACCAACCATATTGTGATGAAGCAATGATACCAGTTGTTAGGAATAGCACAGCAACCCGCAAAAACACTCAGCAATAAAGAAATAAAAGAATATAAATTTAATAAGGTTTACCCATTTTGTCTTATGTAACCCTAAAGGGTAAAAACATCATAAAAAATGCAACTTTAGCTTTTACAAATAAAACTACAAACCCTTATCACAAAATAACTTATGACTTTTACATAGATAAAGTTATAAACCCTCTTTATAATAACTTGTAGCTTATGTAAGAATAAAGCTACAAACCCTTTAATAAACAATTTATAGCTTTTACATAAATAAAACTACAAACCATCCTCACAAAATATAATTATTGACCACTCAAAAAGTGTAATATAGCCTCTCTAGTGTATGGGTTGTCTCACAAGTGTTGATCTTTTCATAAAGGCCAACCTCCTTATTTATATGCGAGCACTCTTTTTGAGCTAATATAACTACTTAATAAGGGATTTTGACTTGATACTCAACATATATAGCTAAATGTCAATGAAAATCCTTTGTATTTATACAAGGAATTTGATTTCTAGTTGGACAATTTATTCAACTAGTTAAAATTTAATAAAACCAAAAAAGATGGAAAAGTAAAAAGTAAAAAGTAAAATTGAAACCACTTTTTCTATTTTTACATGAGCCATTAAAAAATTTATGGAAACAAGTGTTATTAAAAAAACTAATGAATTAAAAATATGAAAAATATTGAAAGATAGAACTTTCCGTCTAACCTAACCTCCTTTTGTTGTCTATTGTCTAAAGTCAGGCCATCATAATCTTTTTTTCTTTTCTTGTCATTTCTTTTTTGTTGTCATTTGGGTTTTTGTTTCTTTATTTGCCTAACTTTTTCTCATACTTCATCTCTTTTTTCTATTTTTTGTAACCACCATAGAAGTCAAAGGCAAGGTCATAGTAGGAAATTTTTTTCAACCACAAACGACCAAAATCCCCATTACTTCCTTGTCCATTATCAGCTTTTATTCATGAGCTTCCTATGCCTTTCATATATAACCATCACAATGGTTATCTTTGTCGTCATAACTACCTAGCTACCTAAAAAAGATGATAATTGGGCAGACTTGTTAAAACCCAGTGGGTTGATAGTTGTATAAATCAATCATCAATTTAATATTAATCTTTATTTATACTGTAAATAACTAGAGTTTACAACAAATGCAAATGCATGCGAAGTTTTTTCTTTAAAGCAAAAATATACAACTAAATAAAAATAAAATATAAAAACTAAAAACATATTTACTAGTGATAATTGCACATAACAACACAAAATGGATGTTGGGATGTTAAAAAAACTATATCTATCATTAATCAATTTTATTTATGGTTAGTTCCATAACATTAAAGACTATATACCATCATTTTTATATTTTATAATAATTTTATTTGAATTTTTTAGTAAATTCACCAACTAAATGGTGTTACTTAACTTGTGACATTAACTTAGCCAGTCACATCTATACTATTAATAAAAGTATTGGTTGATTTGGTTTAAAGAGATAATCAAACACCATCTTAGTTGAAAAAATGTCACCAAAATCTAGAGCTAGCAAGCGAGTAAGTTTGGATCAAGTTGTCTTTGGATTCTAATTATTTTGGGCTTAGTTTCATTAAAGATTTGAATCATCTTGGGCTTAAATTTTTTTGATTCATGTTTTTTTGAGTTCATGCTATCTCAAGTTCTAACCATTTCGATTATGAGCATTTTTAGGTTTAGATTATTTCGAATTTAGATCGGTTCAAATTTGGATGAGCTTAAACAAATTCAAAAAATATTAAAATTTTGTAAGTATAAATTAATTTTTTATTTTTGATTGTAATAATTAATTTTAATCTAATGTAGTGACAAAATTATTAAAATTAAAATTCTAAAAATTAATAAGTATTTATATAAATATAAAATTATATAATAATTTTATTTATATAATGAATATTAATATATTGTATCTAATACTATATATATATTTTTGTATAATATCATTTAAGTTCGAAATAAAAGATAAATAAATAAGTTTTATGTGTATAGGTATATACTTACAATAAAAATAACCCTCACCAAGGTTAGTTTGGTATTAGCTCATGATACTTAAAGCGTATGATACATCTAGCCAAGTACCTAGCATGGCGTACATGATGGATCCAACTACAAAAGCCATGTACCAGAGCCAAAAGAATTTCATCCATCCATGTCCTCTCCTCAAATGTATTAGGAAAAATCTCTTTTGAGCAATGTACAACATGTACCAGAGCCAAGTTTTCTTTTTTAGAGTTATCCATATTAAACCTTTTAAGAATCTATCTATGTAAAGGGATTAAAATAAGTTAAGCATTCATTTTGATCTATCTCTATAGATCTTAATTCTCAGAATAAATGCTGCTTCTCCCATATTCTTCATGGAGAATTGTCTGGGTAGCCAAATTTAATGGTTTGTTACATTAGTATGTCATTTCCTGTAAGCAATATGTCATTGACATATAGCAACAAAAAAAAAAAATAATTGCTTGCCTATTTAACTTCTTGTAGATACATGAATTATTAAGATTCTTCTTGAAATCAAATTCTTTAATTGCTCTATCAAATCTAATGTTCCAACTCTGTGAAGCTTGTTTTAGTCTATAAATAGAGCTCTTAGCTTACATACTTGATTTGGATTTAAGTTGGATATAAAACCATCGAGTTGTGTCACATACACCTTCTATTGTAGATTCTTATTAAGAAATGTTATTTTTTCACCCATTTGCCATGTCTCATAATTGTAGTATATGATTATCAAAAGCACTATCTGAATAGATTTTACTAATGCAAATAGTGAAAAGGTTTTCTCATAGTCAATGCCTTTAATTTGATTATATAACCTTTTGCGACCAATCTAGCTTTATAAGTTTGCAGGTTACCAACCATAACAGTCTCCTTTTAAAGACCTATTTACACCCTAAGGTTTTTATCCCTTTGGGTGGTAAACCAAAGTCCATATTTGGTTAACATCCATGGTATCCATCTTGGCCTTCATGGCATCAAGCCATCTTTCAGAATCAAAGACATTATTTCCTTATATGTGTTTAGTATTACTAGGCAAGCCATTCTTATCCATGAGAAATCCATATTTCTTAAGTGCATAACTGATCTTACCAGATTGATGAATTACTTATGTTTCTTGAGTTTTAGGTGGAGTATATTATGCTTCATCCCTCAACTTTGGTTCTATAGTAATGTTTACTTGTGGTTATTAAATTTGTTTAAAATCAGCCTTACTCCCACTGAACTTTTCTAGTAAAAACTCTTTCTCTATGAGTGTTTTGAAATAAACATCTTTTGTACAGTCGAATTGTAAAAGTAATATCCATAAATTTCTTTAAGATACCCCATAAATTTACATTTACCTAACTTATCTCCAAGCTTGTCAAATATTGTTCACTTTACATGAGCGAGACAACTTTAAAGCTTAAAGTGAGACATATATGATCTTTTACCATGCCACATCTCATATGGTGTTTTATACATAAATTTGGATGGAACCTTATTTAGAAGATAGGTGCTGGTCTCTAAGGTATATCCTTAAAAGGATATTGGCAGGTCTGCCTTAGATATCATGGAATGAACCATGTTTAATGAGGTTCGGTTTCTCTTTTCAAACATTTTGTTATCTTATGGAGTTCTGAGTGGAGTCCATTGTGACAAAATACCATTTTCCATTAGATAACCCGAAAGAATTCCTGACTTAAGTATTTTTCTTCTTGATCAGATCTAAAAGTGAGAATTCTTTTGCTAGTTTGGTTCTCTACTTTTATCCTAAACTCTTTAAACTTTTTAAAAGCTTTAGACTTGTATTACATTAAGTACACATATCCATACCTAGAAGAATCATCATAAAGATAATCAAGTAGGAATACCCATTTCTAGCCATTGTGTTTAATGGTCCATATACATTTGAATGTATTAAGGCTAATAAAACACCAGCCCTTTCGCCTTTCTTAGTGAAAAGTGTCTTAGTCATTTTCCCAAGGAGACAATGCCCACATGTCCTATATAATTCAAAATCAAATGGATCAAGATAGCTTTCTTTATGCAAGTTGGCTACACGAGTCTCATTGACATGTCCAAGCCTACGACACCATATATAGGTCTATTTTGGATCATTCTTTTCAGCTTTCTTCAAATTTATGTTCATTAAAGGCATTTCAAGATCCCAAACAAACAATCCATTCTTTAATAAGGCCAATCCATAAACCATGTCACTTAGAATGATGGTGCAACTTTTTTTTTTCACTCTAAACTCAAAATTTTCATTGTTAGTAAGGTATGATACTAAAATGATATTTCCAAATAATCTAGAACATAAAGATATTCTTTTACCTCTAAGGTCTTGCCTAAAGGCAGCAATAAGGTATAAGTTTTAATGGCTGTGATCACAACTTTGGCTTCATTGCCATTCATAAAACTACCTTATTAGAGCCCAACTCTCTATTATTCTTTAGCAAACTTATGTCATTACATAAGTGTGATCCATAACCCGGATCAATTATCCAAGTGGTTGAATCAATAGTAGGGTAATTTTACTCAATCATATAAAGCTTAGTTACCTTCCTTTTATTGAGACGTTTCTCAATCTCATATACCAATCCAAACATTGTGGGCTTATAGCATCTCATATGCCTCTTAATATAGCTATTGTAGTTACCATCATCAACAACCTAGTATAAAAGATATTCATTTTTTTTATCAATAAGGATGATTATTAAATCTTTATTGATTTTCCCACTAATTTTTCATAATAGTAGCCCCCACTGTTATATGAAAATCTCTTAAAGGTATTTCTAATGGGCTGGGATCTCTTTCAACATGCTGCAACCTTGAGTTAGCTCAAGAAATCACAACAAGCCTAATTAAGTAGGCAACATAGCCAGCCAATTGCATTTTTATGCAACTCTCTGATCAGTTAGGTGGTAACACTTTGCCTAAATATATCATATACATTTTACCTAACCATCGCCTTTGATACGATGCAGTCAAGTTGTACACATCTGGACAACACAACATTAGTTAAGTAAGACCCATCATCTATAACTTAACACTTCAGATAGCTGAAACCTTAAGTCAACTCAACAAATCTCAATGGTCGAAACTTGGGTATCTTGTTAGGCATGAAAAAAGGTGTCTTCATCATGTAAAGCATGTGACTTAATATTGTACGAGGGATTTCGTTTATTCATTTTTATCTTAATTAAGGTCTCATCATATTTGCATGCATAACATTTATAATATCACAAACTAAAATTAATCTACTATCATGCATATTACTTCGATGATTATGGACTACTATCTAATGCAATTCCTTAAGCTATCAAAGGAAATTGTTTGGTTAATTCTTAGGTGATTACATACAAAATCTTTAAAAGCTTCTTACAATCTCACAGGCTTCATGGTATCTTCGCTTGGATCCCCATCTTTGAATTACAAAATTTTCCTAACTAACCCTAATTTTACACTTTTATGTAATATAATTACATTTGTAATAAAAAAACCTTGAGTTACATTTGAGGAGAATTAGCTAAAAAAAGAATTTTACAAGCTCAAGCAAAATAATGATAAGGCAGGGTTCATTGACCCTATTTAAAAAATTTAAACATCCATAAAAAATTAACCATGCATCCACAATCATGTTAGGCCTAGTCCATAATCATCCAATACATCCACAACAATTATGAATATATATATATAAACATGTGTTTTAAATTCAAGTTACCAATTTTTTTATGCTTAAACAATTGATCCATATTTAATTAAATTAAGAAGATAATTTTCTTGCATGATTAATATTTATTCTAATCATATTAGAATAAATCCTATTCCAAATAGGATTAATCATTTAGATTAAATATATCTTTCAATTAATCGAATTAATTGAATTTTAATTCCTTGCTCAATATATTATCCAATTTATATCTTAAAAATTTAAGAAAAATAATACATTGGATAATTAGGTGTTTAATGATATGTAAAAGTTTTAACTGAATTCAACCTCTTAGGGAAGTCCATTGTGCCAACCATGCTAACTTTTAGCATTTTTAATTTTAATTAATCTGATCGTTTAGATTTCAAATCTCAAGAAAAATAAAATCCGAAGAGTCCTACTCCAAGTAGGATTGTGGTGGCATAATTTTGGAAGAATCGGAGTCCAACTTAGACTCCGTCCCATGCATAGCTATCTTAGCTGTCCTACTCTAACTCAAACACTATTATCTTCCTCCCATTTAACCTTAAAAACTACAGCAAACTTATAGCAACTCCTTGCTGCCATTGATCTAGCACCAAGATCCAAGAAAGACAAGAATTTTGCAAGCTTTAAGCACGCTAGTGCACTTATTATGCCCCAAATTGAAACATTTTCAACTCTGATTTTAACATAATTTTTTTAGCAAGTATCATGAACTTTTCATGACACTTCAAGGTGGAAAAACAAGGGAAAATTGCAGCAATCGCTGCCTAAAAATCAGCCACATAAAAACACTGAAATAGAGCCAACCTAGTACTAGTCAACACCAAATTGTCAACTCTATATCAATTTAATTAATTAAATCATATTTTAACTAATTAATATTAAATAACGAACATGTTGGATATTTAAAAATCAGAAAGAAACACTTTTCTTTAATTTTTGAATTCCAGAACATATCAAGATAGCACCAAAACAATAAATTCTTTAGTCGATAACAATTAAAGCACAACATTAATCAAATCAGTATAAGGAGGCCTTGATACCACTTGTAGGAAGTCTCAGGATAGCTAGTAATTAGATTACAAAAATTTACTAATAAAAAAATCAAGATTACAGGGGAAACGAAACAATAATGATAACTTAAGACTCCCTAAACTGGAACATCTTGCATGATTTTAATTAGTCTTTAATATCAAGAATCCTAAAGGACTACTTAATCTTAATCTTGAGATGTCTTTGAGGAAGTCCATGACCAAGTATCTGTGTATCAAATCTGATTGACGTAAACCAAAGCTGTAATTGTTCATCCTTTAATGGTTATCCACATAGGTGACTCAAAAAATATTCAATAAAGAAGAGAGTTTATTGTCGGGAACCATGCTAGCAGCTTAGATTTTGACAAATCTTCCCTTGCACTTAGAAGACCTTGATTTAATAGTCAAAATGAAGAAGAAAACAAAATTTCTTGTTGCTTCGAATGTGTTGGCATAATCTTCCATAGGGTTTATAGGAAGATGTCAACTAATGCTATTTTGGTCTCCCATGGTTGAACTCCTAATAGAAAATATGAGTATAAGGGATGACTAACATCGGCTTATATAGCTAAGGTTTAAAATTTCAATTTCTAAGAAATTACCCCTGGCCTATGTGAACTTATTTAAATTAGGCTTAAGTAACTATTACTTGTATTAACCATATTAGCCGACTTAATTTAATTTATACTAATCACTTTTATGCGTGTGACCCATTAGGCCCCCATCATATTAGCAATAAATATAAAATAGTCCAATAAAGAATATTTTATATTTATAGACCAAGATTGGTATCTAGCAATGCATCATGGCCACCCAACATGTAGGTAGTATCAATATGGTTTTAATAAGCCCTTTAGTTTTTAGTATCTTAGTGTGATAAATATCCTTTCATCGCTATCCCATAATTAGCAAGAGCATGGTATAGTGTCTACTCTAGGCCCATTCCATATTAGTATGCAACCCTATGTGTTAACTCCATAATTAATATTTCCTTGTCCAAAGACTTTAAGTTAACAAAGGCCAGGTACATACGAGATATGTCCTTTTATATCACTTAGGATGATGAATCATCTTTGGACCACTCATTCACCTTCAGCATACTTCATATCATGCCCAAAAGCACCTTTATTTTGGTATCCATCGATTGTGAACCCATTTATGATGATCTCTAAGTATGATAATCTACAAACAAGATGAGTAGGTGTCACAAGTCCAAAGATCTAAAACATAAGAGTATTTCCATAGACCTTTGAGTAAAATATCAAATGGAACTCTCATAGTAGGTCTTGTTTAGGGAACTTGTTACTATAACAAGCACCTATATGATGTTTCCAAGTATCTTTATACTTCAACATATGAGATTAGTTTCATGCATCCCAAGCATAGAGGCTTACATTAGCTAGCCTTTGTGCATTACGAATGTCCTTTCTTGACAATAAAATAACCAAGAATGGTTTTAGAAACATGACATTGGTGCAAAGTGATCTCATAATTATAACTCTTTATAGTTCCCTTGCAAGGCCAATGTGTTTTATAAGCTTTAATGACTACCTTACAAGGCGTACGCTAACAAAATAGCCTTTGATCACCACCTTTGAACGATGAATAAAGATTGTTTTTTAGGTGCTAGAAACATGCCTTAGGTGCTACCTATTGCAACATGACCCAGATACAAATCTTGCTCAGCCTGGCTTTAAAATGGCGTGCGTACCTATTGTTTCTATATATATCCATATATGATTATTATTTTATATTTTAGGGGCCATATTATTATTACTTTATTATTGTTTATTTTTCATGTCCAGGGATTGAATTGGCGAGATGAACTGCTCACTTAACTTTAAATAGTTCTTATGAAATGACTCTTTATTTTGGATTTTCCATTTATTTATTTGTTTGGTGAAATCAGTCACCTATATTTTTAGGGTCACAAAACCCCTAAAACAAAGCCTGAGGTCTGCATTAAGACCAAAGATCACATGAAAGGGTCCAAAAGTTGATTTACAATCACTGTAGACACCTTATTTTGTTCGGGCCAGTTTCTGGCATCCTAAGACTTAAATGAAAGATGATAAAATCAGAAAATAAAAATAAAAATGAATTTTTTTTAGGAAGGTCTGAAATGCCAATGGGCCGTATAAAGGAAAATATAAAATGAGGTATCAAAGGTCACTTTTCATGGTGTTAGTAGGGTCATTCAAATAAATACACAGATCAATTTCCTACTGTTTGTAAGCCGCAAGTACATGCAAGTTATATTGGTGCACAAGTATTGATACGAGGCCTTACGGCACCCAAAACTTGAATTTCACATGTAATATCGATACAAGAGGGTTTGGTATCGATACCTAAGATGTAGCATTGATACCTTACCTATTTGTATCGATACAGACCTTGGTAATAACTAAAGTTTTGATTTTTGGCAAAATGTATCGATACACAAGCATGAGAATCGATACAAACCCATAGAGTATCGATACAGACCTCTATCTTGAGACTAAAAACATTCTTTGCTCTTAATATCGATACATAGCTTATTGCATTGATACTCATGGATAAAAAGTAACTTTTGTATTGATACAACATGTTTTGTATCAATACACCAAGGCATTTTTGCCTAGTTTGAGCCACTTTTCAGCCTTTAGAAACCCGATTTAAACTTGTTTTTGCACCAAGGAACTATCATAAATCATTGCAAAGCTAAACTATGGGCTTATGATCAGATTCAAACAAATTTTTGGAGCCCAAACAGTCAATGGCAAAGGTCACTTTCATAAGATATATGGTTGTAAGAAGGTATGGCAGACATATCTCTAGTTGCAGGCTGGCACAGCATTCTGCCTCCTTGCTTAGCATGGTAGAACCAATAAAAAGAGAGTCAACTGAGCATGGTAGCTGGAAATGTCCCTTGGTGCAAGAGGGAAAGATCAAAAAACCCTTGCATTGTCTTCAAAAAGTAGTGGCTGAGCATTGAATAAGAAAAAAATTCCTAGCTATCACAAAAAAGAAAAAAAACCTTTAGCCATTTTTAAAAAGCTCGCTAGCAATCTCAAAAGACTCCATCCTTTCCCAAAAATTTTTAGCAACTCCAGTTCAAAAAACCTCAAGAAAAATACTATTCCTTTAACTTTCACCCTCAACCAACCTTCATTCTCGTAGCTCGCTAAAACCACCACTAGAACACCTTCAAAACCTCAACCTTTCATATACTTTCATCTTCAAAACACCCTACCAGCAAGACATATTACCAGAAAGCTTCTTCATTTCACCCTTTTCTTACTAAATATTAGCAAAAAGAGGGAAAGAATTGGGCTTAAAGTCATTACTTTAAAAAAAAAAGGAAAGTTTGAGCTTTTGCTGGTATATTTTCTACCTTGTTCAATATATTTTCTATTTTGATCATCCATTTCATTTTAGTGAGCCTTTCATGCTACCATGACCCTCCTAAGACTCTCATGCATCATTGTTGCCTTGGTTGTGGTAGTCTTAGGATCTTGATGATCCTTTTGACACCTTGATGTTGTTTGGCTATATAAACTCACCATACTTTATTTTTATCATATCACAGCCTCTGTTCATGCATCTTTTGCCATGTTCCTTCCATATTCACATATTGATCTCATATTTAAATGAGTCATCTTAACATGTCTTATGTATGTTCATACATTTTCTTATGTTTTAAGGAGCCTCCTGAAATAAAAATGCTGTCTTGACAACTCCAACATCCATTTCTTTGTTTAAACATGTTCATATCATCTCCATGCACCCTATTTGTCATCCTTTTGCATTTGTGTCACCCATTTTCATGTCAAAATATCACCTTTGTAAGTTTGCATGTTTAATTCATGTTTATCTTTGTATGTGCTGTGTTTTGTTTATGATATCTCCATTAAAATGCTTGCTTGTTTCTTAAAACCTGATTTTTATAAAACTTCCCAAGTTAAGTTCATGCTACCTCCAATAGATGAAGAATAGCATGGACTTAATGCTTTTATAAAATTAGTCTTCCAATCTTAGGGACAAAGTAAACATTTTAGCTCTAGATTCATGATAATACAAGTTTAGAGATGTTATTTTCCAATTAAATGTAACCTCTTTTTAGTCAAAAAATACTAAGCCTTGATCTTGAGTTTAACATATTCACGGTATGGTTAATGGGTTATTTCATGTCCTAAACTACTTTAGGATTATGGAATGAACTCGTGATGCCCGTATCTTTCTTTCCCTTGTGTTATGGACGTTTGGATGTCTATAAATCAAATTTGACCCCCAAAAAACTCAAAGTATCAAATAATCCCCTTGTTTTCGCTATGGCAGCACTGTAATTCAGATTTGAAAAATTATTTTCGAACCACAAAATATTTTCTTTGATTTTTCTAATTTTTTTCCTTAAAAGGCATTGAATGGCTTTCTAACTATGTCTTATTTACCCTCAGATCATCCTAGATGAGTGAGTTATGATTTTTCAAACCTTTACTATTTGGAACCCTCAAAACTAGTGTGCAACATTGTATTTGGGCCATTTTGGCCTATCAAATAATTTTTATGAAATTTTTAAATATTTTTCCTAAAAAGTTGACAAAACTTTTTTTCCTGAATGTATTGTTCATGATCTAACAATTCCGAACAACCTTGGAACAATTTTCCAAAGTCCATCATGCCATTTTCCTTCTATATACTACCAGTGTCGAGACATACTTAACTTCAAAAAATGATTCCACCTAAAAAGTGATTTTCTAGGATTTTTGGAATATTTTTATATTAAACCTTTTCCTTTCCAATGATAACTCATTTACCTTTTGAAGTATTCGAATTGCACCCGATTGGTTTACCCATAACACCAACCCCTTTTGACTCGAATCAATGCTGAAATACAAAAATATAAAAAAATTCATATAAATTTTTTTAGTGGAGATACTCGCACCCTAAGGGAACACTCTAACCCCGTTTTCAATTGAAAATCTAATTTTTCTCTTTATTGATAAATATTTTTTTAACTCTATCTTTAAGGATACTCTAACCTCACTACTTAAAGGGGATATTCCAACCCTGTTTTTAATTAAAGATTCAAATTTTCTCTTTATCCCTAAATATCTTCACAAATTTATCTTTGGGAATCCTCCAACCCTATCTTTTTGAGGGGACTCCAACCTCACTTTACCTTGAAAAAAAAAAATTTTTCTCTTTCAGGTGCCTCAGACTGCTTTATCATCTTTGACCTTCAAATTACCACTGAATTTAGACTTGGCTCTAAAATTGTCACCCTAGTTATTCTTCAATAATCGAAGGTAATTATGAGATACATTTCGATTGTCCCTCATTTTTACGTTCTTTTGTTTGTGATTGCTTGTTTATGATATTATTATATGTCCCTTTTTACTATCTTACTAACATATTTCTTTTTGTAATAATTATTGTGCATTCATGTTTAAAATTTGTTTTCTTCAATAAAATTTACAAGGCAATGTTCTATCTTGGTATCTCTCTAGTGCCTAATATGAAACATTCGATTTTTTAAATCCAATCTAGACATTGTTTTCACAAAAAGCCTTATGTTCCTCACATCTTTGAGGTGCATAGGTGATCTTATTTTCTTTAAAAACCTAAATTTGTTTTTCCATTAAAACTTCATGCGTTTAAGAGGACTATATCTAAATGAGGACTATATCTAAATGGAATCAATTTAACCAAGACTAAAGTGAGACATAGTTAGTAGGTACTGATTTTGAGCATCGTGGGGATGCTAATCCTTTTCTATGCATAACCAACTCCTAAACCCAACCAACAAATCTTTGAGCTTTGTAGACCTTGAAATTGATGTTTCGAGTTTCATAACTCAGAATATTGTTTTCAATAAGCATCTGATTCTACCTAGCCCAAAATGATCGGTGGCAACTCTAGGTTTATGGCCACTTTATGGTGG
The DNA here is from genome assembly GCA_038381775.1 of Adansonia rubrostipa. NCBI lineage: Eukaryota > Viridiplantae > Streptophyta > Magnoliopsida > Malvales > Malvaceae > Adansonia > Adansonia rubrostipa. The sequence goes on along the minus strand of JBBYHM010000027.1, from coordinate 16,984,239 downwards.
CCATCCAAGACTAGTTGGATAAGCGATTCGCTCGATGGTCTTTTCCCTCTCCTTCCCATTATTATGCCTAATCCAAATCCTAATCATGGGATAACTCAAAGGCTTGGCCATAACCAACCATCATTTATTTTTAAGTCGAGCACGCTATGCCCTTCGGATTGTCCAAATTTTAAATGTGGGGCATGTGGCAATAGCTTGGCGACTCTACTAGGGACTAAACTAGAGAGTTGGGTCATGGTTTTTCAGTCTCCATAATTATTTAGATATAACTCTCTTTTATTTTTACCTACTAATATCTATTGTTTAGGTTTTTGTCCTGTGATTGTTAGGGATTATTTGTGCTCGATTAAATGTTGATTTAAATAAATATGGCAATATGAGAGTACAACAAAAAGGTTTGATTGTTTCCCCAGCATACACCATGCATTTGCATTTGCATTTGCACTAGTTCTCACCAAACACTATGGTGTGGTTAGTATCCTAATTATTAGGAGGAAGTGACATCCACCTTCGTGAGTAACCCTCAAATAAGCATGGCAAAACATTTCAAGATGTAAATTACCTATGTCTCTCGTGAGTATCCCTTCATATTTCATAGGGAAATACATCCATTAGATAGAAACTGTTCTACCAAACCCACTATAGGCCTAGGATGAGGTGCCTCAACTGTCCTTACCAGACTGAGGAGTGATTGGATACCAATTTAGATGTCAACTCAAACCCATATAGTGAACTCTATGAGCTAAGCCATGTCAAACCATACCGGATTGCTACATGAATAACCCAGAGAATAGGGTCATTCAGGGAAACATTTTTTACCTTTACTCTTATACACCATGATTATGTTGACAATAATGGATGAACATTGTCACCCATATTTGTCATTTTTATTATCATGGTCATTCCTTGAGGATATGCCATTATATTCAACAATAAATCCTTTTTAATAAGTGGATAGGGACAAGTGAATGCCAATACTTGCAGTGACGTCTTAAAATAGTTATATCTGACCAAAATAAGCCATCATGTTGCCCGAATGATGGCTTAGCATGTACTTAACATAAATGGTGATGAACAAATGTCACCATTTAAATGATTAGTTTAATCATTGCAAGGTACCTTGTTACTTTGTGAATAGACAATTTTAATGTGGACATGCCATTATGTTGCCCATTTACCCCTAGGCATCGCACTGCCTATTCTCGAGGCAAATTTTATGATACGTTTCTGTTGCTATTCCTTATTTTCTTTATCTTTTGCCTATTATGTTGTATTGGTTGCTAACTTGTTCCTTTTTTTCTTTTCTTTTTCACCATGCATCATTTCATCATAATCACCATCACCATAGGACAATTATTTAATGGCTCAGTGTTCATCAAAGGGTGTTTGTCATGGAGCAACAGTCCATTTTAGAGCTAAAACCCTTCGAGGAAGTTCGAGCATGGTTAAAACATCGATAATGTAAAGATGGAGACATCTTTAAATCAGGGTATATCTCAATAATGCATGAAAGGGTCAAAATGATTGGCAGGATTTGAGGATTATACGGACCAATTGGGACAATTCCAAAAGGGAATTATTTACTAAGAGATCCGAAGATATTACTCTTTTGCTCCAAGTTTGTTTGGATGTCAGTTTGTTGCAAGCAGCCTCTCAGTTTTGGAATCCAGCATACCAATGTTTCACTTTCAATCATGAAGATTTGGTCCCTACGGTTGATGAATACACTACATTACTCAACATTTAGAGAGCGAAGGTTGATAGAATATATAGCAAAGTGTTGAACCCTTTAACTTTCAAGAAAAGATTAGCTTAAATCCTCAGGGCAATAGAGTCTTAGATTGAGAATCATATCAAAACAAAGGGGAACAGTAAATGCATCTCATGGGCTAGTTTGAAAGAAGTAATCGGGAGTCCCATTGACATCCGAAAAAATCCAAGATATCTATGTTTTGATGATATATGGTTTGGTTATATTCCTAAAGACATTAAGGTATGCTAAAGCTACAGTAGCAGATGTCTTTTCTCATTTGTGTTGCAATATCAATCCTGGACTGGCCATTATTACTAAAACTATTCGAGCTATTAATTTTTGTAAGAAAATGTGCATGGCCTGATTCATCAGATGTGCATCGCTCCTTCATATTTGGCTCCCCAATCACTTTAGCCTAAAAAAAAGTAGGATGTTGTATTGCTTCTTACCTAACTTTAGCCCTATTTCTAAGGTACTTGAGAAGGAATGGCCTCGAGATAAATCTAAAAAGCAATGGCTCTGATAATTTTAGAACCCTAATAGGGAGGAGGTCACATGGAAAGACTTCTAGTTTTCCCCATAAACGATCGTATACCATTACAGAGATTATAGTTGCATGTAGCTCATGGGATTGTGGGGAAGTACTAGTTATGCACCTCTTTTAGTCCTTTGACAATTCTTGTGCCATCAATTCATCCTTTTCGTCTAAGACCTAGAGTTGTAGGATTTTGACTATGGTGAGCCTCCTTACAAGTCAAAAGTCTAGCAAGCCTTTCATTTAAGGAAACAAAATCGCTGCATGGAGAGATATTAGAGAGGGAGTAGCATGACCCTAGGATATGAAGAATAAAAGATCCATTGCATTAATGATGCCATGCCCCTGTTTGGTATTAGGACATCATAAATGCCAATTGGCAAATTTGCCTCTGAGATTGAATTGTTCAAGTGAGAGTTTGAACAAGAAAAGGATGACTTTTGCCATAGAGATCACTCATTTAAAGGAGGAAAATAGTCAATTAAAAATGGACCTCTACCTCTAGGATGAGGATGTGAATAAGGCTACCAAGGAAAAATCATCTTAAAGAGGATCTCAAGAGTTTGAAGAAAGACTATGTGGCTTTTAACAAGGCAAGCAAGTTCTAAAGACTTAGAAAGTCATCAGTTGAATGGAGGACAGTAATTATTACTCTCAAGAAGGAACTACATCAATGAAGAGAAGCGGCTAAGGTCAATAGGGAAAAGCTTGCTAGAATCTAGGCTCTTACATCAACTTAACAAAAAAAGAATGAATGGTTAAAAGCTCAAGATCGGGATCTGAAAGCAAACCAAGTTGAAAATGCAGCTCTAACATTCAGAATTCAAGATTTAGAGCATTCTCTTTAAGCTCGCTAAGACCAAATCAATGCACTGATGAGAGCTTCCGAACAGCGCAAGTAAGAATGGCTTCAAGTGGTTGATCATGCAGGCCAAAACTATCAAGACCATCATCATCGTCTTACAAAGCAAATTCAAATAGCTTAGTTGGAGGCTAAGAACGTAATGGATGTAGCTTGATCCCTGACATAAGATATCTTACCAACTGGAGCCCATGAGTAAGATTTGTTTTATTTCTTAGACCATGTAATCAGGAATATAATCATGTCAGGCAGTTTTGAATGTAATCATATGTAATCAAGACATTTTGTTTCTTTAATGAAAAACACTATTAATGAAGCTACCCCTTAATCCAGTTATCTTTTTTTCATTTGCATGACTAACCTAATTCTTTTATTGTTTTATTCATTCATTTTATCTTCATGATCTCCTATTCACTCTCATTGCATCAAACATGTGCATGAACATATCATAAAGGCCTAATTTGGTAATAATTTAAAGTTGTGCTTTAAAAACCAAAACCTATAATTCATCATCTATACAACACTCGCAATCATTAAAAAGTGATGGAAAATGATCATAGGCCTACAATGAAAGACTCAAACTCATGTATAGAGAGTCTCAAGAGCAATCACTCTGCAAAAATGAGGAACTCCAAACTCAGATTATCGACCTAACCAAGCTGTTGTCTAATACGTTGAAGGAAAAAGGATAAACAAGCACAATCAAGGCAAGAAAAGAACCCATCAATCTTGAAAGCAATTTAAATGGTGGTACTGAAGCCATCAATGCTCAAGGAGTAGCATTGCATGGGCAGCGTCCTTCAGCAGCAAGTATCCCACTAACCCAGCCATTCATTTTACATTAATCCTATAATAGCATCCTATTTGATTCAAGGATTTCAAGGCACAAGCTCTTCACAGACAAGGCCTATAGTCCTGAACCTCGATGAGCAAATGGAGAACAAAAAAGCAAAGAGGCTTTCAAAAGATGATGAGGACTTGGACAAGTATCAGTCACTTGAGAAACGCCTTTAAGCTATCAAAGAAAGTAATAAATTTAAGATTGTAGACACAAAATCATGGGGGTTGGTTTCTAGTCTCTTTATCCCATCCAAGTTTAAAGTGCTTGATTTTAAAAAATACAATGGGACTACTGACTCGGCTGCCTATCTTTGCATGTACTGTCATAAAATGGTAGGGTATGAAGAGAACGAGAAACTATTGATCCATTGCTTCTAGGATAGTCTAACTAAGGCAGCTCTCTGATGGTATATAGGGCTTAATCTTGTAAAAATTCAAACATAAGGAGATTTGGCACGTGCATTCCTTGAACAATATAAGCATGTGTCTGATTAGGCTCTGAATCGCCTTTTCCTCATGAACATAGAGAAAAAATCTTCTGAGAGCTTTAGGCAATATGCTTAGAGATATAGAAAGGAGGTAGCTCAAGTTCATCCCCTTCTACTAAAAAAGAAAAAATGGTCATGTTTATTGGCACACTACGAGCTCTTTACTATGAAAGGCTAGTAGGAAGCACCACGAAAAATTTTATCGATATGGTTATATCGGGTGAAATGATTGAGAACACTGTCAAAAGCGGTAAGATATCCATTAGGGAATCATCTAGATCGGTTAAGAAGATAGTAACTAAGGGTAAGGAGAAGAAGGTGAATGTTGTTTTCAAAAATCATGCCAGGTATAATCAAAGTCTGCATCCAGCACAGCCTATGTACCTCCCAAACATGTTGAATATAGGTCTTAATCCTTACTCACCCGTACCACAATCAATTCTTACCATCGATTTACTCCAGCAATGAACTTTATGCCATATCTTTCTCAAAATAAGACCCACAATGCACAATCTTGCAACATAAATAATGCGGGAGTTTTAAACAATTAACAAGCACCCCGAGAGAGAAAGCATTTTAAACCACTCCATTACTTCTATAGAGATTTACTCTCATTTATTGGTAAGTAAACTAATGGCCCTAGTATTCAGGAACCTAAGATCACCATCATACCCTAGATAATGTAATCATAATGCTTATTATGAATACCATGCTAGAGCGTGAGGCCATTCCATTAAGAACTGCACTTCATTTAAAAGAAAGGCACAAGGTCTACTAGAAAACATGAGTGATCAAGGTCGAACAAGGGCCTAGACCCAATATTAGGGCCAATCCACTCCCTAATCATGTCAAACTAAGAGTGAATATGATAATCGAGGTAAAAGGTTATTAGGTTAAAAAAAATGTTGGAGAAGTCAAAACCTGGATGAATAAGGTCTAGCTAACTTTCATGAAAGCTAGAATAGTAATAGATATAAAAATCAAAGAAAAAATGCCACTGAAACATCCAGCTGCCACTGCAATCAAGTGCATGATTTGTAACATTACCTATCATTCTTGGAAATGGTCGAAGGCATGATGGATCGGTCCTAGATTAAGTTCTATGAAGAAAAAGATAAACACATTGATCCATTTATTAATGAAAAGAATAAGGAAAGGCCTATAGATGATCGAATCTCAAGTAATCAGTCTTTTATGGGCATGCAAAAGAGAGTTAATAAAAGTTTTAGACATATGCTTCAAGATGGATGGAGGAGGCTACCCAGATTCATCCCTTATTGACGAAAAAAGAGATGATTGTTAGATTTATTAGCACATTGCAAGCCCTTATTATGAAAAGGTAGCAATAAGCTTCTTGAAGAGCTTTATGAATGTAGTCATACTTTATGGGATGATCGATGAGGCCATACAAAATGAAGGCTAGTCAGCAACTGAAATCTGGCACTAAAGCTAGTTCATCTCAAAACTCACGTTGAGTTAAATGAGAAGAGAATGGTTATTGAAGAAAACTACGAAATTGTAGAAAACATAGAAGAAACTAGAATGCCAATGAATTCAGTTTGGCAAATCTTGGTGCTAAGCTACTTGATATGGTTGAGAAAATATAGGAAAGAATGGATAACTTCTGCGATTTCCATACTATTTATGGCCATGAATGGATAACTTCTGCGATTTCCATACTATTTATGGCCATGCTCTTTAAACATGCAAAGAGTTTCGTGCTATGGTTCAAAGGATGATGAACAAGGGTAGCATCGAATTCTATGACGAAAAGCAAACCCTGTATGCCGAGTCTACAAATGCAACATCATTTGTCAATATTGTAGAAGAAGAAGAGGGCAATCCTCTTTACAGGGCTAGAATCTTATATGATAATTGACTAAGAGTCAAAGTTGCCCTTCTTCAGCCCATGCCAAGGATGATCGTTCAACTTCCATCTCTTTTCCCTTATAAAGACGATAAGGCGGTCCTTGGAAGTATAAAAACAAAACCTTAATCATCGGGGAACCTAGTCAACAAGCAGTGAGCATGGACCTTTTAAGAGTAAGTCACCTAACTCGAAGTGGCAGATGTTATGCCCCAGCAGCATCAAGAAGTTAAACTCAAGATGATAATATTATTCTTATTCCTCAAGCACCAAAATCTGCAATTAAAAACTTAAATTCAGTAGTCTTTAAGGAGCCAGCGAATGAGAAAGAAGCTAAGAATTCTTTAAGTTCATCAAACACAGTCAATACAACACCATTGATCAGTTGAACAAGCAACTGCCAAGATATCTATGTTGTCACTACTGTTGAATTCTGAAGCTCACAGGAATACCCTTCTCAAAGTTTTGAATGAGGCCTATGTCCCTCTCGACACTTTTGTAAGATAGTTGGATCGATTAGTGAGCAACATCACTATAGATAATTATATATCTTTTAGCAATGATGAAATCCAGCATGAAGGGAGAGGAAACTACAAAGCCCTTTATATCACCATGTATTATAAAGGCACCAAGTTGCCTCAGGTGCTCATTGATAATGGGTCAACTTTAAATGAAATGCCTATGTCATGCTTAAATAGGCTCTCCATTAACGCATCTCATATCCAGAATAGTCATACAGTTATACGAGCATTCGATGGAACTTACCGAAACATTGTGGGAAACATCACAATTCCACTTCAAATTGGCCCATGTACTTAGGAAGTTGACTTCCATGTGATGGACATTGCTTCATCGTATAACTGCCTGTTAGGAAGGCTTTGGATCATTTAATCGAGTAGCACCATCATTTTTGCACCAAAAGTTGAAATTTGTCATCGAGAATAAAGTTGTCAATATCAAAGGAGAAAAAGATATCATTGTTGCTACCTTAACTGATGCCGCATATATCAAACCTAACGAAGATATCCCATAATTCTTTTTCCAATCCTTTGAGTTTGCCAATACTACTTATGTTAAGGAAGGGTTGCTAATGGTTCTGCCTTGCCTATCAGAGAGTACTCATATGGGTTTGAAATTAACTATCGGCAAAAGTGCCAAAGTTGTAAAGGGATTCAAAAAACGCCTCTAAGGGATTGCTAAAGTGTTAAAAGTTGTTAACTAAATCAACAAAAGAGGGCTAGGTTTCAAGCCCAATGCATAGCAAAAAGGAAAACAAGCTAAAAAAAAATGTTAGAAGAAGATGGCCCATTTATCAAGATAAGATATGGAAGATAAGCCAATTATATTCCCACCACTTCAGGAAAGTTTTCACCTAGGGGACATGTAAATACTGGCTCTGCTAATGTTATGCTCATATTGAACAAGACATTTGAGGATTTCTCCATTAATGTGATTGATAAGTTTGAGATATCAACCATAAGTCCAAAGACTGTGCCATCCAGGATTTGTTTTGAGTGTTTGGAAAGGGACTGAGATTCCTGTACTATTCAAGTCTATTTCAAAGTAATGCTATGAACTAAACTTACATCTCTCACCTAAAAGCATTGTAGGATCCTTTGTATAGGCATCTTTTATTAAGTATTATCAATGAAAATGACTAAGCGTTATGCATTTTATTCTTTGTGTTCATAGTTCTTGTTAACCTTAAACTTCTCTTTTCATATTTTTCCACATGTATTATTCTTTTTTCATATTTTTAGGTACCCCGATGAAGGTGACATGAATACTTATATTGAAACTTCAAAAATCAATTTCGAGTAACTAATCTGTGCCGGCAAGGTCGAATCTAAAGAGGATCTGAAGAAAATCCCATACCTCTAAACTTATTGAGACTAGTTAAGTAGTAAAAAAACATATATTAAGTCATGAAGAACCCACTGAAACCGTAAACCTTGGAACATAATAAGATAAGAAAGAAGTCAAAATTAGAATTTCCATAAAACCATCAACTTGAGTTGAACTAATAAGTCTCCTCCAAGAATATTAGGATGTGTTCACCTGGTCATACCAAGACATGTCTAGAGTAGATACCAATATTATGGTCCATAAACTCCTCCTTAAACCCGAATGTAAGACTATAAAAGAAAAGCTTGGAAGGATAAAACTTGAAATGCTTTTGAAGATTAAAGAAGAAGTGAAGAAGCAATTTAAAGCAAGATTTCTTGAAGTAGCCAAATATCCTAAAAGGGTAGCCAATATAGTCCCAGTTCCTAAGAAGGATGGTAAAGTGTGAATGTGTTTAAACTATAGGGATCTAAACTGAGCTAGCCCAAAAGATAATTTGCCTTTACCTTACATAGACACCCTAGTAGATAATACTGCTAAAAACATATTATTTTCCTTCATGGATGGGTTTTTGGGCTATAACCAAATCAAAATGGCAGTTGAAGACATGGAAAAGATCACCTTTGTAACCATGTAGGGCAACCATGTAGGGCATTTTCTGCTACAAAGTAATACCCTTGGGGCTCAAGAACACTGGGGTAACTTACCAAAAAGCAATGGTAACATTATTCCACGATGTCATGCATAAGGAAATAGAGGTTTATATGGATGATATGATCGCCAAGTCACCAAAAGAGAGTGAACATGTGGCCAATTTATGAAAATTTTTCAAAAGATTGTAAATACCAGCTCAAGCTAAATCCTGCCAAATGCACATTCAGAGCCACATCCGATAAATTATTGGGTTTCATTATGAGAAAGAAAGGAATAGAGCTTGATCTTATAAGGTTAAGGCCATTCAGAATCTGCCACTACCTTGAACTCAAAAGGAAATGAGAAGTTGCTTAGTAAGACTAAACTACATAGCACGATTCATATCTCAGTTGATTAACAAATGTGATATGATCTTTCGATTGTTTCAAAAACAAAATTTTGAAGAATGGAGTCAACAATGCCAAGAAGCTTTTGATAAGGTCAAACATTACCTTTCAAACCCTTTAGTACTTGTGCCACCAGTGCCCGGCCAGCCACTAATCTTGTATTTATCAATTTTAGACAAGTCAATGGCTGTGTATTATGACAACATGATGAATCAGGAAAGAAGGAACATGTTATCTATTACCTAAGCAACAAGTTTATAGAATATGAAAATAATTATTCATTCATAGAGAAGCTATGTTGTGCTTTAGCTTGGACAGCCCAAAGGTTAAAGTAATATATGTTGTACCCCACTACGTGGCTAATTGCTAAGCTTGATCCCATCAAGTATTTACGCGAAGCTCTAGCCTTGTTTGAAAGGTTAGCCAAATGGCAAGTTATGCTTTCTGAGTATGATATCATGTATGTGAACCAGAAAACTATTAAAAGTAGTGTAATAGCAGACTTTTTGGCAAGTCAAGCCACATGTGACTATCAGCCTTTAGACTTTGAGTTTCCTAACAAAGACTTGATTGCATATCTGAGGCAAAGAACACTGTCAAGTGTAGGTTATCATGGAAAATGTACTTTGATGAAGCTTCAAATGCACTAGGGCATGGAATTAGAGCAATTCTTATCTCACCTGATGGAAAACACTGCCCTTTCACTGCAAGGCTCAATTTTGATTACACCAAAACAAAGCTGAATATGAAGCCTGCATCATAAGACTCTAAGCAGCCACTGAAATGGGCATTCGAACACTACAAGTGCTTGGAGATTTAGCCCTCATTATTTACCAACTGAAGGGAGAATGGAAAACATATGATGCTAAACTGATCCACTATAGGAATCTAATATCAGAGCTCAAGAAAGAGTTTGATGATATCAGCTTTCAACACCTACCTCAAGAAGAGAACAAATTCCTGATGCCTTGGCCACTTTGTCGTCCATGTTCAAAGTCAATCGAGAATCGAACATCCCTCCTATTCAAATGAGCATCTATATAACCCTGGCACATTGTTAGAATGTTGAAAAAGAGAAGAATTGTTTGCCATGGTATCATTACATCCTTTAGTACATTAAGGATCAACAATACCCAAAAGACGCCAACAAAACTAATAAAAGAATCATCAAACAATTAGCTGTGAACTTCATTTTAGATGGAGCATTTTGTCTAGGAAAAGCTAGGATCAGGTATTACTTTGATGCGTAGATGCCTACGAAGCCAAAAGGATATTTGAAGAAGTATTGGTTGACTCTCGAAAAGGATTGCATTAACTATGCAGGTCATTCGATTAGGCTACTGTTGGTTGACTCTAAAAAATGATTGCATTAACTATTCTTGAAAGTGTCACAAATGCCAGATCTATGCAGACAAAATCCACGTCCCATTGATACCTTTACATGTTATGATAGGTGCATGGCCTTTTTCTATATGGGTCATGGACATGATTATATCGATTACCCTTAAGGTTCTAATAGGCATCACTTCATTTTGGTCGTAATTGATTATTTCACCAAGTAGGTAGAGGCAGCTTCTTATGTCAAGGTCACTAGATTTGTTGTGTGCAAATTTGTAAAACTGGACATCATTTATAGATATTGTCTTCCTCAATAGATCATCACAGATAATAGGCAAAATCTAAAGAATAAGATGATGCAAGTAGTGTGCTCTTAGTTTAAGATTAAGCATTAAAACTCCATCCCATACCATTCAAAAATGAATAAAGCAGTTGAAGTAGCCGACAAGAATATCAAGAAGATAGTTGAAAAGATGACTGAGGCATCCAAAGATTGGCGTGAAAATACCTTTTGCCTTACAAGCCTATTGCACAGTAGTATGAACTTCCATGGATGCTACCCATTCTTTTTGGTTTATGGCATGGAAACTGTCTTACCAATCGAGGTTGAAATCCTTTCACTTAAAGTCTTGATGGAATCCCAACTTGAAGAAGCTAAATAGGTTATGAGTCTATATGAGCAACTAAATCTCATTGAAGAGAAAAGAATTAGAGCCATTTGTCATAGGCAGTTGTATAAAAATGGATATAAGGGCCCATAATAAAAAGGTCTATCTCCGCTAGTTTTGAAAAGGTGACTTGGTACTTAATCAAATTCTTCTGATCTATAAAGATGCTCATGAAAAATTGCTTGATAAATAAACAAAACTGATAATAGGATTTCTTAGCGTTACTTGGAATGATAGAACTTTGCAAAAGCTTTGTTTCATGTCCAAAGACTAAGATTGAACTCTTGAGGCCACAACTAGTTTTGACCTCCGACCTCATATCTTGAAAATATGCTCAAAACCACCTCCCAGTAAGTGATCATGGATCTCTTATTCCTTCAAAGAAGGGACAACCTTAACATTCAAAGCCTCTCAAAATCTAGAGAAAGATTGACAAACCTTGGGCAAAAACCCACATTATTAAAGCCGAAAAGGGCCAAAACCAACCATTGGATTAGGCTTTTAAAGTAATTACCCTTGCATCATTTAGACAGGCACTTGCATCCCCATGAATTATGCAATGTTTAACATCCTACAGGTACCAGCTCCTGTATACAAAAATCAAATTTATAAGGAACCAAGGCATAATTTTTTGATTTTGAAAAACCTTGAAAGGCCTCAAGTAAATACCTTTGACCCTACGTGCTCATTGAAAGTTACCCAAGAAAGAAATCTAAACTCATTTCCTTCTAGTCCTCAAAGAGCAAGATGCCCTTCCTAATTTACCTCAAAGTCTACACAAGCTAGTGGACCTACCTACCTCAGTCCTCAAAAAGCAAGATGCTGATCAAAGCCCATACAAGCTGGTGGCCTACCTCAGTTCTCAAAGAGTAGGACATTGATCAAAGCCCACACAAGCTAGTGGCATCTACCTATCTCAGTCTTTAAAGAGCAAGATGCTTATCAAAGCCTATACAAGCTGGTGGCACCTGCCTACCTTAATCCTCAAAGAGCAGGACGCTTATCAAAGCCCACACAAGTTGGTGGCACCTACTTACCTCAGTCCTCAAAGAGCAGGACACTTATTAAAAGCCCATACAAGTTGGTGGCACCTGTCTACCTAGTCCACAAAGAGATGGACATATTTCTTTACCTACCTCAAAGCCCACACATGCTTATGGAACTTGTTTGCGGTTAAACTTAAAAAATAACCTAATATAGAGGTCAAACCCTATAGAAATCATCAAAATATTATTTTCTTAAAGTTATTCAACCCCTTTCGATGTGATACTAAATAGCTCTCTACTTCTCTGCAAGCAGATGAATCCGTCATCTCACCCGAACAAAATGGTGTTTATTTTATCTTTGCCATGTTCCTAATATTAAGCAATGGCCAAAGAGGGGTAGCTATAGACACCTTATTTTATCCGGGCTAGTTTCTAACATCCTAAGACTTAGATGAAAGATGATAAAATCATAAAACAAAAAAAAAAACTCAAGGATAATTATCGAGGACTGTGTCATCAAGCACTATTAGGTGTCACAGTGCTAGGCAAAAAAAAATTTTTTGGGAAGGCTTGGAATGCTATATGCCCTATTAATGGAAAATATAAAAATAAGGTATCAAAGGCCACTTTTCATGGTGTCACTAGGGTCATTCCAATGACTACACGAATCAATTTCCCACTGTTTGTGCCCAAGTTAAGGAAAATCAAGAAGTTGTAGATATATGGAAGTTATATCGGTGCACAAGTATTGATATGAGGCCTTACAACACAAGTAGCGATACAAGAGGGTTTGGTATCGATACCTAAGATGTTGTATCAATACCCAGCTTGTTTGTATCGATATAGACCTTGGCAATAGCTACAGTTTTGATTTTTGGCAAAACGTATTGCTATAAAAGCATGAGTATCGATACAAACCCATAGAGTATCAATAAAGACCTCTAAGTCTCAAGACTGGAAACATTTTTTGCTCTTAGTGTCAATACACAACTCATTGTATCGAAACTCATTGGTAAAAAGTACCTTGTGTATCGATACATTAAGTCATTTTTACCCAATTTGAGCCACTTTTTAGCCTTCGAAAACCCGATTTAAACATGTTTCTGCACCAAGGAACTATCATAAATCATTACAAACCTCAACTATAGGCTTATGATTGGATTCAAACAAATTTTTAGAGCCCAAACAATTAATGACAAAGGTCACGTTAATAAGATATATGGTTATAAGAGGGTATGGTAGGCATATCTCCAGTTATAGGCTATCATAGCCTTTGTACCTCCTTGCTCAGCATGGCAGAACCAATAGAAAGAGAGTTAACTGAGCATGGTAGTTGGAGATGTTAGCTGGTGCAGGAAGGAAAGATAAAAAATATCTTGCATTATTTTCTAAAAGTAATGGCTGAGCATTGAATAAGAAAAAAAACTTTCAGCTATCTCAAAAAAGAAAAGAGACCTTCAGCCATTTTAAAAAAGCTCTCCATCAAAATTAAAAGACTTCATCCATTCTGAAAATCCCCTAGCAACTCTAGTTCCAAAAACTCATCAAAACACTATTCCATTACTTTCACCCTCAACCAATCTTTATTCCTGTAGCTCCCTAAAACCACCACCAGAACACTTTCAAAACCTTAACCTTTCACATACTTTAATCCTCAAAACACCTAACCAGCAATCATATTACTAGAAAGCTTTTTCCTTTCACCTTTTTCTTGCTAAATAATAGTAAAAAAAGGGAAGGAACTAAATTTAAAGTCATTACTTTAAAAAAAGAGGAAAGTTTAAGCTTTTGTTGGTATATTTTCTACCTTGTTCCATACATTTTCTATTTTGATCATCTATTTCATTTTAGTGAACCTTTCATGCTACCATGACCCTCCTTAGACTCTCATGCATCATTGTTCCCTTGGTTGTGGTAGTTTTAGGATCTTGATAACCTTCTTGACACCTTGATGTTGTTTGGCTATATAAACTCACCATACTTCATTTTTATCATTGCACAGCCTCTGTTCATGCATCTTTTGCCATGTTCCTTCCATATTCACATATCCATCTCATATTCAAATGGTCACCTTAACATGTCTTATGTATGTTCATACATTTTCTTATGTTTTAAGGAGTCTTGTGAAATAAAAATGTTGTCTTGACAACTCCAAAATCCCTCTTTTTCATTTAAACAAGTTCATATAATCTCCATGCACCCTATTTATGTCACCCATTTTCACATCAAAATGTCACCTTTATAAGTTTACATGTTTAATCCATGATTATCTTCGTATGTGCTGTATTTTGTTCATCATGTCTCCATTAAAATGCTTGCTTGTTTCTTAAAACTTGATTTTAAAAAAAATCCCTAAGTTTATGCTACCTCCAATAGATGAAGAATATCATGGACTTAATGCTTTCATAAAATTGGTCTTCCAATTTGGGATAAAGCAAACATTTTAGCTGTGGATTCATGATAATAGAAGTTTAAAGATGCTATTTTACAAGCAAACATAACCTCCTTTTAGTCGAAAAATACTAAGCCTTGATCTTAAGTTTGACACCTTTAAGACATGGTCAATGGGTTATTTCATTGTTTTAAACTACTTCAGGATTATGGAATGAACTCGTGATGCTCGTGTCATTCTTTTCCTTATGTTATGGATGTTCGAATGTCTATAAATTGAAATTGACCCCTAAAACACTCAGAATATCGAATAATCCCCTTGGTTTTGCTTTGGCAACACTGTAGTTCAGATTTAAAAAATCACATTTGAACCATAAAATATTTTCTTTGATTTTTCTAATATTTTTCCCTTAAAGGTCATCAAATTACCTTTCCAATGGTACCTTATTTACCCTCTAAAGCCTTTGGAATACACCCGATTGGTTCCCCAACAACACCAACCCCTTTTAACTCAGATCAAGGCTAAAATACAAGAATACAAAAAAATTTCATATTAAAATTTTTGCCAGTGGAGATACTCCAACTCTATTGCTCCAAGGGGACACTCCAACCTCGTTTTTAATTGAAAATCTTAATTTTCTCTTTATTCCTAAATATATTCCTAACTTTATCTTTGGGGATACTCTAATCCCATTACTCTAAGGGGATACTCCAACCCATTTTTAATTAAAGATTCAAAATTTCCCTTTATTCCTAAATATTTTCCTAACTTTATATTTGGGGATACTCTAGCCCCACCTCTCTAAGGGGATACTCCAATCCCGTTGTACCTAAAAAATCCAAAATTTTCTCTCTTTTAGGTGCCTTAGACTGCTTTGATTAAAATCATCTTTGACCCTCAAATTACCACTGAATCTAGACCTGTCTCTAAAATTGTCACCTTTATTATTCTTCAATAATTAAAGACAATTATGAGATATATTTTGATTGTCCCTTATTTTCATGTTCTTTTGTTTATGATTGATTGTTTGTGATATTATTATATTTTTTCTTTTTTTGTCTTACTAACATGTTTCCTTTTGTAATGATTATCGTGCATTCATGTTTAAACTTTGTTTTTTTCAATAAAATTTACAAGACAATGATTTGTGTTGGTATCTTTCCAGTGCCTAATACAAAACATTCAATTTTTTAAATCCAATACGGACATTATTTTCACAAAAAGCCCTATGTTTCTTACATCTTCAAGGTGCATAGGTGATCTAATTTTCTTTAAGATCCAAATTTGTTTTTCTATCAAAACTTCATGCATTTAAGAGGATTATATCTAAATAAAGACTAAATGAAACCAATTTAACCGAGACCAAAGTAAGACATAGTTAGTAGGTATCGATTTCAAGCATCATAGGGATGCTAATCCTTCCCTATGCGTAACCAACTCCCGAACCCAACCAACGAATCTTTGAGATTTATAGACCTTGAAATCAATGTTTAGAGTTTCATAATATTGTTTTCAATAGGCATCCGATTCTGCCTAGCTCAAAATGATCGGTGGTGACGCTAAGTTTATTGCCACTTCCTGGTAGCCATCTAAGACTAGTTGGATAAGCAATTTGCCTGACTATCTCTTCCCTTTTCTTCCCATTATTATACTTAATCCAAATCTCGATCATGGGATAACTCAAAGGCTCGACCATAACCAACCATCATTTATTTTTAAGTTGACAGTGTTATGCCCTTTGAATCATCTAAAGTTTTAAAAGCCGGGCATGTGGTGACAATCATGAGTAAAGATTAACCCTCTTGTGATGCCCGAAAATCAATACCTTATTAACTGTATGTTAATTTAAATTTTGATTTTGATTTAGTTTTAATATTTAATATTTAATTATAATTACTGTAATATTTTATTAACCATATTTATTATTTAGAGAAAGTTAGGTTTTATTATTTTTGAAAATCACAATATCATTTGTGCCCTTTTGAAGAACCAAGAGGACACAAAAGCTTACTATCGCTCTCTTTCTTACCTTGCTAGAGAACTTGTGGTATGCGAAAGGTTTTATTTTTACAAAAATTAAGAAAAATCTCAACTTTTATTTTGAAAAGGATGTCTTGTTATCAAAATAATCCGTAGAACCCCTTGCATATTTTGGTAGGAATTTTACGTACTATTTTAACATCGATGACATTACCTTAATTTTCAAAAATTCTAATTTTATAAAAATATTAACAAAATAGCCTAAGACTCAAAAGTAGTCCTAAAAATAATGAACCTAACCTAGTGTGTACTTTTGACATAAAAGTATCTACTAGCCACATGAGACTCGATTCTATTACAAAATTACAAAAACATTTTTAGGGTATACCTTCGATGTAAAAGTATCCTAGTATCTAAGGACTCAAAAATAATAAATAAAAAGTGTGAACATATCTTAAATATACATCTTCGGCCTAAAAGCATCTCGATACTTATCTACGACTGGGCTAAAATGAAATTACTAAAATACCCTTAAGGTATACTTACGATGTGAAAGTATCTTGGCACCCTAATAAACGCTAACATGATAATAAAATGACAAACATATCCTAAATATGCCCCTTTGGCATAAAAGCATCTTGATTACTATCTAGAACTTGGTTCTAGATGAAATTACCAAGATGCCTTTAGGGTATACCTTCGGCATGAAAGTATCCCAGCATTGTAATGGAAATTAATATGATTATAGAATGACAAACTTATCTTAAATATGCATATTTAGCATAAAAGCATCCTAGTTACTATCTAGGACTCTGTTATAGATGAAATTAGCAAAATGCCCTTAGGTAGACCTTCAACATGAAAATATCTCGGTACTCTAATAGATATTAATATGATGATAGAATGACAAACCTATCCTATATATGCATCTTTGGCATAAAAGTATCCCGGCTACTATCTAGGACTCCATTCTAGATGAAATTACCAAAATACCCTTATGGTATACCTTCGACGTTAAGGAATCCCGGCACCTTAATGGATATTAAAATAATCAAAAAATGATGTATTTATCCTAAAAAAGGAATCTAAAGTTCTAGAATTTGCTTAAAATGCAAAAATTACAATTACATCCCTAAACTTCTAAAAATTTCAGTTCATACCTATGAAAAACTGAGAGAATACCAAAAGTTTTGAAAATTTTCATACCCCTACAGAGAGCTATAGGAATAATAGAAATCTTTAAAATTGGCAAAAATAACTGTTTTGCCCTTAAAGACTAAAATTTTATATTTATCCCTAAACTTTTTAATTTTGCATTTAAGTCCCTAGATGGAAAAAATCATAAAATAACACAAACATGTAAAAATGCATATGAAAAACACAGATATACATCCAAAAAGGTTTGGCCAACACCTTGGCTTTGAAACAAAAATTTTTGGTTATTTGCAAAGTAGTCCTAAGCTTTCTAAAATTGTAAAATTACCTCTAAATGGAAAATCATCATAAAAAATCATCAAACTAGCAAAGAATCAACATAAAAATCATAGCAAAAATATACATAAAGGTTAGGCCAAGCACTTTTGGCTGTAAAACATGATTTTTTTTCATATTTTGCAATTTAATCCCTAAATTTTTTAAAATTGAAAAATGAACCCTAAAGGTGTTAAAAATACCTAAAACATGTTTAGAGACACATAAAAAATCTCATGGCTTATAAAGCTCTTGGCCAAGCCAAAAATGTCATAAAAAACTTTTAAAAATTTGGCAATATAGTCCCTATGTTTACTAACATCACAAAATAACCTAGAAATCATGAAATTAAAACAAAAATAAGCACTAAATCATCATTATTAACTCCAATCAGATGTGGCCAAGGTGAAAAATACCAAACCCAAACATGTTTTAATATAAAAAATCATGAAAATAAACATAACTAGTTATCATTGAACTTAAATAAAAATAAAATTAATATAGTAATATTGCAAACAATATAATAACATCAAACACCATGAAATGAAGGATATAAACATCATCATAAATGAAACAAAATCAAAACCATAACAACATAAATAACATTCTATATATATATATATGTATATATATAAAACAAAATTTCACTAAAAAACAAAAATCCCAACAAATATAAAAACTTTTCTAAGTTATCATGCTTAACCTTTCAACATGGATAAAAATCCATCAGCCTTACCATGATTTTGATGCATAAATGAGATAAAAAGAATGAATAAAATGAAAGAAATAAAAGGAATAATGTTGTTATCTTGAAAAACTAAAGAAAACTAAATGAAAAAAAGTTTTTCTTCAGTATTTCTTTTCAAATGCCAAAGACCCCTTTTCAAATTCATGCTTCCCTATTTATAGGGGAAACCTTTAGTCCAAGGACTGAATAAACAGCCTTGGCCAAACATCTTTCTTCTTTTTTTTAGATGTTTTTTATTTAAGTATAATTAGCGTTTTTATAATTGATTTGATTTAGATTAAAAGTGATCTGATGTAAATTTATTGTTTTTGTCATTTTGTGCTTGTGTCATTCATGACATCATCCATTTCTAGAGATTTTATGTGATATTTGTAATATCTGTAAAATTATACTGTAAAAATTAATTAAAAAGACTAAACTATAAATTAAAATTATGTATTTGAAATAAAATTTCATAATATCAATTTAATTTAATAAAACAATAAAAAATTTTAATTTATAGGAAAAAATTAAAAAAAACTAAAAAAACTAGCAAACTCGTAAAACTTTATGAGAAAAACCTTTACTGGGAAAAATTGTCATATACAAAAAAATGCAAAATGGATAAAATAAATTAAATTTTTACAAAATGATTTAATAGGGATTAAACAATAATATTTAAATAATTTTAAAAACTTATAAACTCAAAAAATTTTATCTAAAAAATTTACAAAGTAGAAAACTGTATATCTTGGAAAACAAAAAATTTTGAAAGAAAATGCAAAACCTATGAAATAAATTGGATTTGGAAAACTGATTTAATGTGAATTAAATAATAATATTTGAAAATTTTTAAAAATTATAAACTCTGAAAAATCTTCACCAAAAAAATTTATGGAATGGAAAACTCCAATTTTAAAACAAGAATTTTTTTTGAAAAAAGCAAAACTCATAAAATAAAATGAATTTTAAAAAACTGCTTTAATTGTAATTAAATGGAAATATTTAAAAAATTTTAAAGTTCAAAACTTGAAAAGATTTCACCAAAAATTTTACAGATAAAAGAAAGCTCGTATGTTAAAACCAAGAAAATTTTAAAGAATTCATTAGGCTTGGATAAAATGAATTAAATAGAACATATTATCAAAATACTAATTTACAAAATGGTAAAAATGAGAATCTAGAATTTAAAATAATTTTATTAGGAAAAATTTGACGAGTATAATACTTGTAGTATTGTGAAAAATTCAAAATGACTTACTAAAATAAACAACATGACAACTCATGGTATAAAATGCAAATAAAAATTTTTCCTTGAATATTTTTTATTTTTTTAAGTAGTATCGACATAAATAATACACTAGTATTGGTAAAAATATGCGACAATCAATTTTTCAAATTTTACAAAAAAATTCTCAAAAAATTGTTAAAAATGAAAAATTTATCCATGATATCATCTGCAGAGACAGATTTTCAAAATTAGAAAAGAAACTATTAAAAAATAATTTTTCTTTTAAATATTCATCTTGTATATCCAAAATTAGAAATCAAAATTTGACTTTTTTTTGTCATGTGAACTTATGACCATTTAAAAATAACTAAAAATGTTTTAAGAATGTCTAGTTAATCTGAAAAAAAAAAAGTCATTCCCAATGAGGGTGGTCATTAAGTTCTCAATCTCAGATTTTAGGATTATCGAAAAAAAGATCTGGACGACATTAAGTGTCTACACTACCAAAAGATTGATATAGAGCAGCAACCAAAACAACAACAAATTGCCATTCATAAGAGTAATTTTTTAATGAAATGAGAAAGGCAACATTTGCTATAAATTCCAGCACATTTAGCTCACTTGCTATCCTAAGAAGCAACAAATCCATGGAAAGTTTCCACAATGATTTCAAGGTGCATTAAGCTCAATAGATCCTTCAAAGTTCCAAAAAATTCTAGCTTTGAGATTTTTGTACATTAAGGCCGAAATTAACTTTCTTTTGGTCAAAATAAATATAAATAATTTTAAATTAATTTTTATACATAATATATTAAAAAACCTAAATATAAAATATATAAAAAAGTAATTTTTACAATAAAAAAATTCAAAAAATAGCCTAGTGATTGCATATTAGGTGGGCTAGATGATATCGATTTTAAATGTTTTAATGCGTATTTAATCTGAATTAATTTGAAACAATTTTTATCAATACACACTTTGTATGCTTTCCAAAATTAAGAAAAATTTTATAAAAATTATTTGATAAAGCTTACAAGGCCAAAATCTAGAGATCAATGCACATGACATCATGATGTTAATTAACATTAATTAGGCTATACCTACTGCACATAATTCTTAATTTATAGGCTCTGATACAACTGATGAGAATCCATATTCTTGGTAAAGTCCTGCCTATCCAATAATAGCATTTAAAATTTACAAAAAACCATAAATTGGTAGTAGAAACATTAAACACAAAAGTAGTCAGACTTCCCTGCGAATCTTTAGGAGGGAATTCACATGTAATAAACTAAAATGGATTTAATAAGATTAAATCACATATTTGATGATAAGCTTACCAAACAATCAAATCCCATGAGTCAAATCTAGTTTGAAGGATTCTTGAAAAAAGTACCCATGATGTTTGATCGAGTCCACGAGGTCATGAATAACACATTTGTTTTACCTCTAATGGTAATCCACATAGCTGATAATGGAAGATTTCTTAAGGATCAGTGGTTCTCTGGTACTAGCCAAAAGACTAAACAAGTCTTAACTAAAAGAAACTTATGAGCTACTTCTTTCTTCATACAATCCAGGAACATTTCAAAACAGTGATAGCTCTAAAGAGGAGGGAAGAATAAGACCATAAAAAGGTTATATAATGGTGGAAAGATGGTTTTTCTACTATACGGTAGTAGCTAGTGTGAAAACAAGAGAAAGCAATTTTCTTTTCTAAATTAAAATCATTTCAAATTTTTTCAGGTTACCATTCAAGTTAGTTGTACCTTACCTACTTGACATAAATCTAGCTTTATGCACCATAGATTATTTAGCTAGATTAGGTTTTTATGGAGTTTAATCCAAATTAAACTCTTTAATTTATCTGATTTACTTATCACATAATTAAATTAAGATAAATAAATAGAAACCTATTTTAGCTAATTATCTATCACATATATGAATTTTTATCTACACAAAATTCATAATTAAATTAAAACAATTTTAATTTAATAATAATCTTATTAATATTAATTATCTAAATAATTAATATTATGAAAAGATTATCCAAGGAATTTTAGCTAGGACATTATTCACTATGTAACGTCTTAATTTACACATTTTCCATTTATACATAGTATGTCTCAATTTAGACATTATCTAAATAAGACAATCTTATCTACTATGTCTTAGAAAGACAACAAAATCTTAGATTTCACAAAATCTAAATTTTTGTCTTAAATTAATTCTTAATTGAACTTTTTCAATTAAGTATTACATTTAATCATCTTTTATTTAACTAAGTCAAACCTAATTAAATCCTTATTTTAATTCGAAAATACTATCATATTTTGCGTGACCCATTAGGTTCCTAACATATTGGCAATGAACATAATTAATCTCATTGATCATTTTCATAGATCAAGAGTGAGATCTAGCAACCCATTATGACCACCCAAATGTTATAGTCGATGTGATTTATCTGGCCTTTCAGTAATCAGCCTATTAGTGTAATATGGTCCCTTCAACATATATCCCAGAATAAGCATGAACATCGTATAATGCATACTCATGCTTAAATCCATGTTAGATCTTTCAACTCAAGGTTCATGATCATGAATCTATAAAGAATGATTTCTCACAATTCACTATCCTCTTGCCAAAGACTCTAATTTGATTAACCATAGTCAAGATCATATAGGAGTTATTTAGAATGGTAAATTTTCTCTGGCCACTGATTCATCTTTAGTATGTTTCATATCATACCTAAAACCATCCTTATTTTTATATTCATCTATTATAAACCTATTCATGATGATCTCTAAGTATGATATTCCACATACATGATGAACTAGTGTCATAAGTCTAAGGACTACTTATATGACTGGCACATGAGCACATATTTCATAGAAACTTGAGTGACTAACACCAAATGGAGTTCTCATACCGGCCATGTTCAATGAACTTTTTTCCATAAAACAAACACCTATATGTTATCCTCATGAATCCTACATATTCAACTTTTATGACATTAAATAATTGCATGATCCAATGCTTAGAAGCTTAGCATATGGTAGCTTTATGCATTGTCAATGCCCTATCTTTACAATATAATGACTAGGAACATTTATAGAAATACAGCTTTGATGCAAAGGATATCATCATCATAACTTATTAATATCTTTGCAAAGCCATTGTGTTTCAAATGCTTTATCCAGTTAGAGTTTGCATGATAGTCAATCACGCCACTAGCATGAAGGAAAACCTTTATCACTATAATATAGTAACATATATATAGTTAATTAGCAGTGTATCTGATGTCTTTATCTAATTGGCTGAATGGAATCCATATTCTTGGTGAAGCTCGGCCTCATGCAAAAATAGCATTTAAAATTAACATTTAACATAAACATGCAGCAGGAGCATTAAACATGAAAATAACTGAACTTCCCTATGGATCTTTAGAAGGGAATTGACATGTAATATATTAAAACATATTTAAATAAATTTAATCAAACATATGATGAGAAGTTACCTAACTTTTAGATATCATAATCCAAAGTTAAATCCAATCCAAAGGAACCTGAAGGTGAGTGGCATAGTGTTTGATCAGATTTACGAGGTCATGAGCAACATACTTGTCTTGCCTCCAACAGTAATCCAGAGGGATGATAATGGAATCTTTCTTAATGATCAGCCATTCTCTGTTGCTAGCCAAAAGACTCAGCAAGTCTTAACCAAAAGATGATTGGGGCTTATTTCTTCCTTCAATTGATCCAAGAACACTTCTAAAATAGTGTTTTCTCTTAAGGAAAAGTAAATGGCCTAACTAGATAAGGACAAAAGTGATAGCAATGGGTTTTTGGATGGCAGCACTTGGGGAATTTTAGAGAAAACTATTTTCTCTTAAAAACCAATCATTTCTAAAGTGTTTGCAAAAGCCATTCATTACCCTAATGCCTTGGCTGAATTCTACTTCTCTATAAAGAAGAGTTTTGATCAAATTATACTTACTTTGTTTGATGCAACTATTCCACCTTAAACTAATCTAATTTGATCAATTTTTTCTTACCTAAAACTCTATGGCCAAATTTAGCTCATCTTATGAGCATTGCGAATTTTGGCCAATACACCATGTATATGACCTAAATTCCATTTGAGTACATTACAGGTAATTTAGCTAGTTTAGTTTTATATAGAGTTTAATCCTAATGAAACTCTTAATTTATCTTATAAATTACTCAATCTATCAAATACATCAATTAATTTATCTCATAAATCAATTAATTTATCTCATATAATTGTCATAAAATTAAATACAAGATAAATCACTAGAAACCTTTCTAACTAAGTAAATTATCCTTTTTATGAATGTTAATCTAAATTAAATTCATAAATTAAATTAAAACAATTTTAATTTAATAATAATCTAATTAATATTAATTATCTGAATAATTAATATTTTAATAAGATTTTCCAAGGATTTTTGCTAGGACATATCCATCACGTAATGTCTCAATGTAGACATTATACATCTAGTCATGGAATGTCTTCATATAGACATTATGTAGATAAGATAATCTTATCTAGTATATCTTAAAAAGACAACAAAATTTTAGATTTCATAAAATCTAAATTTTTGTCTAAAATCAATTCTTAATTGAACTTTTTTATTAAGTCTTTCATTTAATGATCTTTTATTTAATTAAGTCAAACTTAATTAAATCCCAATTTTAATCAAACAATATCATCCTATTGCATGTGATCCATTAATTTCCCAAATGTTTTCAATAAACATAATTAATCAGATTAATTACATTCATAGATCAAGAGCAGGATTTAGCAACTTATCATGAGCTCCCAAATGTTGAAGAGTCAATGTAACCTCATCGAAACTTTTTAGTAACCAGCCTATCAGTGCAATATAGTTCTTTCACCATATATCTCAAAATGAGCATGAGTATGGTACAGTGTCTATTTATGCTTTAATCCATGTTCGATCTTGCAACTCATGGTTAATGATTATGAACGTACGGTGAACAATTCCTCATAATTTACTATGCTTTTGCCAGAGACTTTCAATCCGATTAACCTTAGTCAAGATCATTCAAGATATGTCTCCAAGTTCACCTGAAGTGGTGAATCCTCTCTAGATCACTCATCCATCTACCATATAGATCATGCTATACCTAACGTACTCTACCTTAAGTATCCATCTATTATGGACTCGTTTCAGGCAAATCTAAGTATGATACTCCTCATACGAGATGACTTGATAACACAAGTCTAATGATTACTTACATGATTGGCACAGAAGAACATATTCCATAGACATTTGAGTGACTAATACAAAATGGAGTTCTTATATGGGCTATGTTCAATGAACTTGTTTCCATAAAAAAAGCATCTACATGATATCCCTAAATATCCCATATATTTCAAATCATAAGACTTGTTGCATGCATCGTATGCATGGAGCTTAACATATGCTAGTCATTATGCATTGTCAAGGCCCTCTCTTAACAATATGATAACTAGGAATAGTTTTAGAAATACGGCTTCGATGCATGAGGATCTTAAAATTGTAATGCTTTACAATTCCTTTGGAAGGCCATTGTGTTTCAAGGGCTTCATCCAATTAATGTTTGCATGATAGTCAACCACACCACTAATATGAAAGAAAACCTTTGGTACTATAATGTTCTCACATGTATATAGTTATTTGACTATACATCCCATGTCCCAATTTGATTAGTTTAAGGGTATACACTAACATCTCCCACTTGCACATAGAAATAATTGTACTAATCTTGGTGTTTACTAATGGGAGAATATGTTAATTTATGCTTGGTAATCTCTATTATCGAGTCATAAAACGGTTAGGATCATACTTAGATTTTGATTTCAATCGTATGGCTCAATTGTCTTATGATAATAGAATCAACTTTGATTAACCTATTAGCTACTGATCCAAAACTAATCATTTTCGTGAGCCTTGACGAAATGATTTCAATCGTATGGCCGAATTATCTTATGATATGTTATCTCTCTAGTTGGAACACTTTCCCATATTACATCTAAAAATTTATAACTTTATTCGTCATCTTTTCATGAATCTTAACTATCAATTATTCATGAACACTCCTACTGAATCTCACGTGTGAGATTTCTTGTAGGGAATTCAATTCTTAGTTAAATTGAATTTTAATTAATTTATCTTTATTTAATTGATAAATAAAAAATGTGTAGACCAAGTTATAGAACAATTCTTAAATTAAGGCAATTAAAACGAGCATGGCACCATATGCCAATAATAGCAAATATGTGTTCAAAACTTATCTAAATAAATTTCCTAATAATTAGCCCAAAATGCCTATGTAAAATATCCAATATTCAAAATAAATCATCAAAATTTCTCATAAACTTTTCAAAATAGTTTGGTAAGCTTGATCTACATCATCTAGGTTGCCAACTCTTTGGTCCATCTTTATTTTTCTTTCTAGTTTCTCTTTATCATTGGTTCCTACAATATGCCAAACATATTCAGTACCAATAATCAAGTATCTTACGCCAAAAAAAAAATGAATTTATGAATTTATACCTGAGGTAGAAACTCTTTTTAACTTTTACCCTTAATAGATTCAAGGTAATCTTCGTAGTTTCTTCTTCAATGTCCAAGCTTACCATTGTGTTGGCAAGTTCCCTTGTTGTTCTCTTCCTTAATCCTTACTGCACCAATAGGCTTCAAACTCTTTGACTCAGAAGGCATGTCCCATTTTAATATGTTTTTCTTCTTCTTCTTCTTCTTCTTCTTCTTCTT
>JBBYHM010000027.1:16929205-16957315 GCA_038381775.1 Adansonia rubrostipa | reverse complement strand
GAGCCTTAACATGATTTTGGCTTAAGAATGAGGATGAAAATGAATCAAAATGAAGAAGAGAAAAGACAAGTGTGATATCTTAAGGAAAAACTTGAAAAACTAAGTGTTTTTTTTTGTTCCAAGCTCTCTTTTTCTTTTTTTTTCTCTAGCCAAAGAAAAAAGCCTCATTTTATAGAGAAAGGGGCGGCAATGTTGCTGCCCCAAATTGGAGTGGCTGAATGGCCACTAATTTCTTCTTTTTTTTTCTTTTTTTGATGTGAAGTTGGCTTGTTAGGTTGGAAATGTCATAAGCACATGCTCTTGTTATCTTTTCTTACAAGTCACTCTATTATCAAGCTCATGATGAAGTTGATCAACTTATTGAATGGGTAATTGGGATGTAACCAACTCGGTTAGAAACTAATTGGATGAAAAAACAAGATAGTTAGCATGTAACTAGTTGGGAAAAGTAAATAAAATTAAATTAAATAAAATTTCCAAAAATCAAAATAAAATTTGAATTAATGTTAATTGATCATAGACAAAATTTTAGAAATGAAATGGAGCAAAAGATCCTGATTGGAAGTTAAAAACTCGCAAAATTTTATGAGAAATGCCTTAGTGTAAGAAAATTGACATATATGAAAAATATTCAAAACCCATGAAATAAATTAAATTTTCTAAAACTGTTTTAATGGGAGTTAAATGACAATATTAGATGTATTTTAAAAATTTTAAGCTGAAGAAAATTACCCCAAAAACATTTATGGAATACAAAACTCGATTTTTCGAAAACGGAAGAATTTCAAGAAAAAAAATCCAAAGTCATGGAAATGAATGAATTTTTGAGAACTAAATTAAAGTGAATCAAATAATAATATTTGATGAATTTTAAAAATCATAAACCAAGAAAAATCACCCCGAAAACATTTACGGAGTAGAAAACTCCGTATTTCGAAAATAGAGAGATTTCAAAAAAAAAATTAAAACTCATGAAAATGAATGAATTTTTGAAAATTGAATTAATGTGGATCAAATAATAATATTTTATGAATTTTAAAAATCATAAACTAGGAAAAATCACCCCGAAAACATTTATAGAGTAAAAACTTCGTATTTCAAAAATAGAAGAATTTCAAGAAAAAATTTCAAAACTCATGAAAATGAATGAATTTTTGAAAACTGAATTAAGGTGAATCAAATAATAATATTTAGTGAATTTAAAAATTATAGACCAAGAAAAATCATCCTGAAAACATTTACGGAATAGAAAACTCTGTATTTTGGAAAAAGGGGAATTCTAAGAAAAAAATTCAGAACTCATGAAAATAAATGAATTTTTCAAAACTAATTTAATGTGAATCACACAATAATATTGGATGAATTCTGACGTTTGAAAGTCTTGAGGATTCCATCGAAAATTTTACGAGTAAAGAAAAAAGCGTATTTTAATATCAAGAAAAATTGCAGAATTTCACTGATATTGAAGTAAAACAAATTCAAGACCACATATTATTTAACATTAATTTCCAAAGTGAAGAAAATGGACTTGTAAAATTTCTAAAAATAAATCAACAAGAACCAAAAGTAAAATTTACGAGTACGATACTCGTAAGACCACAAAATTTAAAATTAATTTATAAAATTTACAATTTGACACTTCATGGTAGAAAATGCCAACACATATTTTTTCTTAAATATTTATGATTTTTCAGGGTGAGAATTGGCATAAAACCACACCGGTCTCGATAAAAAAATCCGACCACCAATTTCTCGAGTTTTTTCAAAAAAATCTCAAAAAATTCTTAAAAATAGAAAAATTGACCGTGAGATCGTCTACAGAGGTAATTTCCAAAATTTGTTAAGAACTTGTTCAAAAGCAAAAAATTTTCCTTTGTATACCCGAAAAATGAATTTTTTAATCATGTGCATATACAGTTATTTACATATGACTGATTAAAATTACAAAAATGTGAAACCCCTCTGTTGGAAGTTGACCTCCACCAGAATACCCATTACACTTTCATTTTTGGATATTTGAGACTTCAGAGACAGAGAGCCCGGATGAATTTAGGTGTCTACAATACTTAATTGTCAATAACATATATATGTGATAATCATTCAGTCAGCTTTTAAAACTAGATATTTAGTCCTCATTATTTTAGCGTGATTATAGCCCTCAACCATAATATGAGAAGTTCAATATTTGAATCTTCTTAATGAACTAGGACCCCTTTCATTCTTATATAACCTTGGGGATAGCTCGACAAACCATGAAAGAACTAATTAGATAGGTAACATAGATTTCCAATTACATCTCTATGAAACTTCTAGGTTAGATAAGTGGTAACTTTTTACCTAAATATATCTTATGCATTTCTCTTGGCCATTGCCTTTAAAGCTGTGTGGACAAGTTTGTAAGCATCCAGACAACACAAGCTTAGTTGAGTAAGACCCATTAATTATAACTCAAGCAACTCATGTGGAAGGGAACTTGGGGATAGGCCAAGAAATCCTTGTGGCAAGAACTTGGATATATTATAATAATTAATGGAAGGCATACTATTATGCTTAGATATGAACTAAATATTTTACAAGGGATTTCTTTTAATTAATTGATTGATTCTCATTGATTTGATTTGGATTGCATTGCATTTGCATTATTTTAGGCACATACATAGCACATATATATCAACGTAAAATAAATTTAATCATGGAATCCTACGTGGATGATTATGGACTTTTATCTAAGTCTAGCTTCCATGAGCCATTTGGAAACTAGTTGGTCAAAACCCTAGGATATCTTACCAGGTCTTCACAAGCCTCGATAGTGATCTCCTCGGATAGTTCTTCATGGTGCCATCTTCCATTTACATTTTGAAAAAAATAAAATTCCCTAAACTAACCTAATTCTAAGTATTATAAATATGTAACTTTTACATACGTTTGGAAGAAACCCCAAGTTACATTCAAGGGTAGTTAGGAAAGAAGAGAATTTTATAGTTCTAGAATGAAATAGATAAAGGCAAGGTTTTGCAGATCCTATTTAAAAAATAAATACCGTAAGGAAAGAATTAACCATACGTTTACCTAGTCATACTAAGGTCTAAGTCCATAACCATCCATCATACTTTAACAAATTACAGCATAATATATTATATACCTAATGTCACATGGTAATCCTATGCATTAATGTATAAATGTATATAAACAAGTTTATCACATTTAACAAAGTATCTATAAGAATCGACCAAAAGATTAAACACATTTAACCTAATTCCTAACTTTTAGGATTCAAATGAACACTTACCTAACTTTTACATGATTTGTCTCAACATGGACAAATCTTTTATTGCATGCTTTAATGCTTTCTAAATTGACATTTTAAAATTAAATTATGGTAATTCATTTTAATAAAAATTTATAGATTTTATTTTCAAGTTTTAATTCTTTACTAAAATGCTTATTTTGGAAACTACGATATCTTAAGACCTTTTATAGACACCTCATTTTATCTAGACCAGTTTTTGGCATCCTAAGAGTTAGGTAAAAGATGATAAAATTAAAAAATAAAAATAGAAGCTGAGGAATGACTATTAGGCAACTCATTATTCCCTTGCCTACCACTCACAAAAAATCCAAAAAAAAAAATAAAATAATAAAACAAAATAAAAAAAAAAAAGAAGAAAGAAAATGAGCTTAAGTTGAAACCTGGAAAGTGAGGCTTAAATGATCAGACTTTCTCACTCAAACAAAGCCAAACCTAAACCATCGTTAGCCCAAAACCAATCTTCCCTATATTCATAACTCTAACACCAAGTCATAACCTAACCTATCTATTCTGTGTTGACCAACACCACAAAACTTCATCCATACCTGCACCCAAAAAATGAGAATCGCCTAACTTTAAGGCCCTATTCCACCATGGGGCAATCAAAGGAATCTTTTTATGAGTTGGCCAACTCCAAAAGGATTAATTGCTTGAGAGAAATCTCTAAAGGCAGTCAGTGAAGAATTCATGTCATCAACATCAAAGCCAATTTACAAAGAAGACTCTTCTTATCTCTTTTGCATTACAAAATTTTTCACAATCTCATAAGTTTGTCACAACTTGTACCATCTTTCTTTGAATGAAAATACAACTGTTTGATTTCTTGCATAACCTTTTTGTAAACCTGTATTTCATGTTGCATCATGGTTATCCTTTAATTGATAATGTTTGATAAATGGACAAAACTGATGACAGGATTTCCTAGCATTACTTTGAAAGGTAGAACTTTGCAGGAACTTTGTTTCAAGTTTAAATACCAAGGATGGGACATCATCTGTAGATATGGTATTTCTGAACAAATCATTACTGATAATGCATGCAACTTGCAAAACAAGATGATGTAAGCAGTTTACTCTCAGTTCGAGATTCAGCATCGAAGCTCTATCCCATACCATCCAAAGATGAATAGAGCAGCTGAAGCAGCCAACAAGAATATTAAGAAGATAGTTGAAAATATGGTTGAGACATATAAAGATTGGCATGAAAAGTTGTCTTTTGCTTTACATGCTTATCGCATGGTCATACAGAATTCTACAAGTGCTACCCCATTTTTTTTGGTCTACGGCATGAAGGTTGTCTCACCTGTTAAGGTTAAAATCCCTTCGCTCGATGTTTTAATGGAATCACAACTTGAAGAGGCTGAATAGGTTAAAACCGATACGAGCAGCTCAATCTCCTTGAAAAAAAAATCAAAGCCATCTATCATAGGCAGATGTATCAAAAGCGCATAATGAGAGCCCATGATAAGAAGGTCTATCCTTGCTAGTTTTGAGAAGATGACCTAGTGCTCAAACAAATTCTCTCGACATATACAAGTACTCAAGAAAAATGGACCCTAAACTAGGAAGGGCCATACATGGTGAAACACATATTCTCCAAAGGAGCTCTAATCTTAACCAAGATGGATTGCAGTGACCTGCCCAACCCCGTGAACTCTAATTTTGTTAAAAAATACTATGCCTGAAAGGACTTTAGGATGAAAACCGGAAAGGACATCCTATTAGTCCCTCGCCTACCACTCATAAAAAATCCAAAACAACAAAAACAAAATAAAAAAAAAAGAAGAAGAAAGAAAACCAACTTAAGTTCAAAACCCAAGATGGTGACTTAAGTGATCAGACCTTTTCATTCAGACAAAGCCAAGCCTAAACCATCATTAGCCCAAAACTAATTTTTCCCATATTTATAACTCTAACACAAAGTCATAACCTAACCCATCTGTTTTATGTTGACCAACACCATCGAAACCTTATCCATACCTGCACCAGAAAATTAAGAACCGCCTAACTTTGAGGTCTTATTCCACCATGGGGTAATCGAAGGAATCTTCTTATGAGTAGACCAACTCCAAAAGGATTAATTGCTTGAGAGAAATCTCTGAAGGCAGTCAGTGAAGAATTCATGTCATCAACATCAAAGCCAATTGACAAAGAAGACTCTTCTTATCTCTTTTGTATTACAAAATTTTGCACAATCTCATAAGTTTGTCACAACTTGTACCATCTTTCTTTGAATGAAAATACAACTGTTTGATTTCTTGCATAACCTTTTTGTAAACCTGTATTTCATGTTGCATCATGGTTATCCTTTAATTGATAATGTTTGATAAATGGACAAAACTGATGACAGGATTTCCTAGCATTACTTTGAAAGATAGAACTTTGCAGGAACTTTGTTTCAAGTTTAAATACCAAGGACGGGACATCATCTGTAGATATGGTATTTCTAAACAAATCATTACTGATAATGCATGCAACTTGCAAAACAAGATGATGTAAGCAGTCTACTCTCAGTTTGAGATTCAGCATCGAAGCTCTGTCCTATACGATCCAAGGATGAATAGAGCAGTTGAAGTAGCCAACAAGAATATTAAGAAGATAGTTGAAAATATGGTTGAGACATACAAAGATTGGCATGAAAAGTTATCTTTTGCTTTACATGCTTATCGCACAGTCGTACAGACTTCTACAAGTGCTACCCCATTGTTTTTGGTCCACAGTATAGAGGTTGTCTTACCTGTTAAGGTTAAAATCCCTTCCCTTGGTGTTTTAATGGAATCACAACTTGAGGAGGCTGAATGGGTTAAAACTGATACGAGCAACTCAATCTCCTTGAAGAAAAAAATTAAAGCCATCTATCATGGGCAGATGTATCAAAAGTGCATGATGAGAGCCCATGATAAGAAGGTCTATCCTCACTAGTTTCGAGAAGGTGACCTAGTGCTCAAACAAATTCTCTCGACATATAAAAATACTCAAGAAAAATGGACCTTAAACTGGGAAGGGACATACATGGTGAAACACGTATTCTTTAGAGGAGCTCTAATCTTAACCAAGATGGATTGCAGTAACCTACCCAACCCTGTGAACTCTGATTTTGTTAAAAAGTACTATGCCTAAAAGGACTTTAGGATGAAAACCTAAAAAGGCATCCTATTAGTCCCTCGCCTACCACTCATAAAAATCCAAAATAACAAAAACAAAAAAAAAAGAAAGAAAACCAACTTAAGTTCAAAACCCAAGAGGGTGACTTAAGTGATCAGACCTTCTCATTCAAACAAAGCCAAGCCTAAACCATCATTAGCCCAAAACTAATATTTCCCATATTTATAACTCTAACACAAAGTCATAACCTAACCCATCTGTTCTATGTTGACCAACACCACCAAAACCTTATCCATGCCTGCACTTGAAAATTAAGAACCGCCTAACTTTGAGGCCTCATTCCACCATGGGGCAATCGAAGGAATCTTCTTATGAGTCGACCAACTCCAAAAGGATTAATTGCTCAAGAGAAATCTCTGAAGGTAGTCAATGAAAAATTCATGTCATCAACATCAAAGTCAATTGACAAAGAAGACTCTTTTATCTCTTTTGTATTACAAAATTTTTCACAATCTCATAGGTTTGTCACAACTTGTACCATCTTTCTTTGAATGAAAATATAACTGTTTGATTTCTTGCACAATCTTTTTGTAAACCTGTATTCCATGTTGCATCATGGTTATCCTTTAATTGATAATGTTTGATAAATGGACAAAACTGATGACCGAATTTCCTAGCATTACTTTGAAAGATAGAACTTTGCAAGAACTTTGTTTCAAGTTAAATACCAAGGATGGGACATCAGCTGTAGATATGGTATTTCCAAGCAAATCATTACTGATAATGCATGCAAATTGCAAAACAAGATGATGTAAGCAATCTAATCTCAGTTTGAGATTTAGCATCGAAGCTTTGTCCCATACCATTAAAAGATGAATAGAGCAGTTAAAGCAGCCAACAAGAATATTAAAAAGATAGTTGAAAATATGGTTGAGACATAAAAAGATTGCATGAATAGTTATCTTTTGTTTTACATGCTTATCGCACAGTCGTATGGACTTTTACAAGTGCTACCCCATTTTCCTTGGTCTATGGCATGGAGGTTGCCTTACCTGTTGAGGTTAAAATCCCTTTCCTCGGTGTTTTAATGGAATCACAACTTGAGGAGGTTGAATGGGTTAAAACCAATATGAGTAGCTCAATCTCATTGAAGAAAAAAAATCAAAGCCATCTGTCATGGACAGATGTATCAAAAACACATGATGAGAGCCCATGATAAAAAGGTCTATCCTCGTCAGTTTCGAGAAGATGACCTAGTGCTCAAACAAATTCTCTCAACATATAAAAATACTCAAGAAAAATAAACCTTAAACTGGGAAGGGCCATACATGGTGAAACACGTATTATCTAGAGGAGCTCTAATCTTAACCAAGATGGATGGCAATGACCTGCCCAACCCCGTGAACTCTGATTTTGTTCAAAAGTACTATGCCTGAAAAGACTTTAGGATGAAAACCCAAAAGGGCATCCTATTAGTCCCTCGCCTACCACTCACAAAAAATCCGAAACAAAAAAAAAACAAAAAAAAAGAAAAAAAAGAAAGAAAACCAACTTAAGTTCAAAACCCAAGAGGGCGACTTAAATGATTAGACCTTCTCATTCAAACAAAGCCAAGCCTAAACCATCATTCAAACAAAGCTAAGCCTAAACCATCATTAGCCCAAAACCAATCTTCCTCATATTTATAACTCTAACACGAAGTCATAACCTAACCCATCAGTTCTGTGTTAACCAACACCACTAAAACCTTATCCATACCTGCACCCGAAAATTGAGAACCGTTTAACTTTGAGGCCCCATTCCACCATGGAGTAATCGAAATAATCTTCTTATGAGTTGGCCAACTCCAAAAGGATTAATTGCTCGAGAGAAATCTCTGAAGGCAATCAGTGAAGAATTCATGTCATCAACATCAAACCAAATTAACATAGAAGACTCTTCTTATCTCTTTTGTATTTCAAAATTTTTCATAATCTCATAAGTTTCTCATAACTTGTACCATCTTTCTTTGAATAAAAAAATAACTGTTTGATTTCTTGCATAACCTTTTTGTAACCCTGCATTGCATCCTGTATCATGTTTATCCTTTACTTGCTAATGCTTGATAAATGGACAAAACTGATGATAGGATTTCCTAGCATTACTTCCAAAGATAGAACTTTATAGGAACTTTGTTTCATGTTTAAATACCAAGAACGAGACATTATCTGTAGATATGGTCTTTCTAAACAAATCATTATTGATAATGCATGCAACTTGAAAAACAAGATAATGCAAACAGTCTACTCTCAATTCAAGGTTTAGCATCGAAGCTCTATCCCATATCAGCTGAAGATGAATAAAGCAGTTGAAGCAGCCAACAAGAATGTCAAGAAAATAGTTGAAAATATGGTTGAGATGTACAAAGATTGGCATGAAAAATTACCTTTTCCTTTACATGCTTGTCGCACTGTCGTACAAACTTCTACAAGTGCTACACCATTTTTCTTGGTCTATGGCATGGAGGCTGTCTTACCTGTAAAGGTTGAAATCCTTTCCCTCATAGTTTTAATGGAATCATAACTTGAGGAGGCTGAATAAGTTAAAACTGATATGAGAAGCTCAATCTGATTGAAGAAAAAAGAATCAAAGCCATCTATCATAGGCAGATGTATCAAAAGTGCATGATGAGAGCCCATGACAAGAAGGTCTATCCTCGTCAGTTCTGAGAAGGTGACCTAGTGCTCAAACAAATTCTCTTGACATATAAAAATACTCCAGAAAAATCAGCCCTAAATTGGGAAGGGCTATACGTGGTGAAACACGTATTCTTTAGGGGAGCTCTAATCTTAACCAAGATGGATGGCAATGACTTGCCCAACCTCGTGAACTCTGATTTTGTTAAAAAGTACTATGCCTAAAAAGACTTTAGGATAAAAACCTGAAAGGGCATCCTATTAGTCCCTCACCTACTCCTCACAAAAAATCCAAAACAATAAAAATAAAACAAAAAAAATAAGAAAAAAGAAAACTAACTTAAGTTCAAATCCCAAGAGGTCAACTTAAGTAATCAGACCTTTTCATTCAAACAAAGCCAAGCCTAAACCATCATTAGCCCAAAACTTATCTTTCCCATATTTATAACTCTAACACAAAGTCATAACCTAACCTATCTGTTCTATGTTGACCAACACCACCGAAACCTCATCTATACCTGTACTTGAAAATTGAGAACTGCCTAACTTTAAGGCCTCATTCCACCATGGGGTAATTGAAGGAATCTTTTTATGAGTCGACCAACTCCAAAAGGATTAATTGCTCGAGAGAATCTCTAAAAACAATCAGTGACAAATTCATGTCATCAACATCAAACCCAATTGATAGAGAAGACTCTTCTTATCTCTTTTGTATTTTAAAATTTTTCACAATCTCAAAGTTTGTCATAACTTGCACCATCTTTCTTTGAATAAAAACACAACTATTTGATTTCTTGCATAACCTTTTTGTTACCCTGCATTCCATGTTGCATCATGTTTATCGTTTAATTGATAATGCTTGATAAATGGATAAAATTGATGACAGCATTTCGTAGCATTACTTCGAAAGATAGAACTTTGCAGGAACTTTATTTCATGTTTAAATACCAAGAACGAACTCTTAAGGCCCATAATCGATCTTGCCCTAGAACCCATCATATGGAAAATATGCTCAAAATCTCTTCTCAATAAGTGGTATGAACTTTCTGTATCTTCAAAGAAGAGATAGCCTTAACATTTATAGCCTCTAGAAATCTAAAGTAAGGTTGACAAACCCTGGCCAAAAGGCTACCTTACTAAAGCTAAAGAAAGCCTAAAACCAGCCTTTGGATTAGGCCTTTAAAGTCATCACCCTTACATTAATTAGGCAGGCATTTACATCTCCATGCATTATGTAGCATTTAACATCTTACAAGTATCAGCTTCCATATACAGAAATCAAATTTATAGGGAACCTAAGGTACCATTTTTTTATTTTGAAAAACCTCAAAAGGCCTCAAGTAAGTACCTTTGACCTCACGTGCTAATTAAAAATCACCCAAGAAGGGTATCTAAACTTATTTCCTTCTAGTCCTCAAAGAGCAAAATGCTTCCCAACCTCAAAGCCAACACAAGTTGGCGACACCTACCTACCTCAGTCCTCAAAGAGCAAGATGTTTAACAAAGCTCACATAAGCTGGTGGCAATAACCTATCTTAGTTCTCAAAGAGCATGACGCTTATCAAAGCCAACACAAGCTGTAGCACCACATAACCTACTTCAGCCCGCATAGAGTAGGATATTTTCTTACCTTGAGGCCCAGACAAGCTGGTGGCACTTATTTACATTAGTTCATAAAGAGCTGGACACCTTTCTTCACTTACCTTAAAGCCCACACAAGCTAGTGGCACTTGTCTACCTTAGTCCCTGAAAAGTTGGACACCTTTCTTTACCTACCTTGAAGCCCACACAAGTTGATGGCACTTGATTGAAAAAAAAATGAAAAAAAAACCTAATAGGGAGGTCAAACCCTACAAAACTCATCACAATCTTTTTTTTTTTTTGTAAATTGTTCAACTCATCTTGATATGATACTAAGTAGCTCTCCACTTCTCAATAGGCACACAAATCCATCATCCCATCTAAACAAAATAGTGTCATTTATCTTTTCCCTATTCCTAATATTTAGCAACGGCCAAAGAAGGGCAGCTGTAAATATCTCATTTTGTTCAGACCAATTTTTGGCATCCTAAGAGTTAGATAAAAAATGATAAAATCAAAAAATAAAAATAAAAGCTAGGGGATAACTGTCGAGCATCGTGTTGCCAGACACTATTAGGCGTCAGGCAAAAAATTATTTTTGGGGAGGTTTAAAATGCCTATGGGCCATATTAAAGAAAATATAAAAACGAGGCATCAAAGGCCACTTTTCATGGTGTCACCAAGGTCATTTAAATGAATACATAAATCAATTTCCCATTGTTTGTGACCAAGTTGAGGTAAATTGGGAAGCCACAAGTACGTACAAGTTATATTGGGGTACAAGTATTGATACAAGGCTTTTACGATGCAAGAAACTTGAATTTTCACATATAGTATCAATACAAAAGGGTTTGGTATCGATACCCAAGGTGTGGTATTGATACCTGGCATGTTTGTATCGATATAAACCTTCGCAGTAGCTAAAGTTATGATTTTTGGCAAAATGTATCGATGCAAAAGCATGAGTATCAATATAAGTCCATGAAGTTTTGATACAGGGCTCTAAGTCTTAAGACTAGAAACATTTTTTGCTCTTAGTATCGATACACAGCTAATTGTACTGATACTTAAAGGTAAAAATTACTTTGTGTATCGATACAACATGTTTTGTATCGATACACCAAGGCATTTTTGCCTAGTTCGAGCCACTTTTCAACCTTTGAAAACCTGATTTAAAAATGTTTTTACACCAAGAAATTATCATAGATCACTGTAAACCCTAACTATGGGCTTAGTAATGGATTCAAACAAATTTTTGGAGCCCAAACAATCCATGACAGAGGTCACTTTCATAAGATAAA
Organism: Adansonia rubrostipa; assembly: GCA_038381775.1. NCBI lineage: Eukaryota > Viridiplantae > Streptophyta > Magnoliopsida > Malvales > Malvaceae > Adansonia > Adansonia rubrostipa. The sequence goes on along the minus strand of JBBYHM010000027.1, from coordinate 16,945,344 downwards.
TGGGTGTAAGAGAGTGTGGCAGGCGTATCTCCAGTTGCAAGCTGTCACAGCCTTTCTGCCTCCTTGCTCAGTATGGCAGAACTAATAAGAAAAGAGTCAGCTAAGCATGGTAACTAGAAATGTCCCCTGGTGTAGAAAAGAAAAATAAAAAATGCCCTTACCTTGTCTCCTAAGGGCATGGGCTAAGCATTAGATTAAAGGAAGGACTTCTCAACTATGAGAAAAAAAGACACTACCAGTCATTTAAAAAAAAACTTTCAGCTATCAAAAAAGGCTCTCCAACAATCCCATAAAACTCTCCATCTATTTTCGTAAAATTTTCAGCAACTTTAGCTCCAAAAGTTCACCAAAAAACACTGTTCCATTGCTTTTCACCTTTAACCAACCTTTAGTCCCGTAGAACCCTAAAACCACAGCCAAAACACCTTTAAAAACTCAACCTTTGACATATTTTCATCCTTAAAACACCTCATCAGAAACCACATTACCAGAAAGCTCCTTTCTTTCATTTTTTCTAGCTAAACAATATCAAAAAGAGGGAAAAGACTGAACTTAAAGTTACTGCTTTAAAAAATAAGGAAAGTTCAAGTTTTTGCTGGGATATTTTTTACCTTGTTCCATATATTTTCTGTTTTGATCATCCATTTCATTTTAGTATGCCCTTCATGCTGTCATGACCCTCTTCATACTCTCATGCATCTTTGTTGCCTTGGTTGTGGTAGTCTTAGGATCTTGCTGGCCTTCTTGACACCATGATGTTGTGGGATATATAAACTCACCGTACTTTATTTTCATCATTACACAACCTCTGTTCATACATCTTTTGCCATGTTTCTTCCATATTCTCATATCCCTTACATATTTAAATGGTCACCTTGACATGCCTTAAGTATGTTTAAACATTTTCTTATGTTTTAAGGAGTCTCATGAAATAAAAATAATGTCTTGACAACTCCAACATCCACTCCTTTGTATAAACATGTTTCTATCATCTCCATGCACCCTATTTGTCATCTTTTTACATGTATGCCACCCATTTCCATGTTAAAATGTCATTTTTGCATGTTTACATGTTTAATCCATGTTTATCTTTGTATGTGCTGTATTTTGTTCATGATATATCCATTAAAATGCTTGCTTGTTTCTTACAAACTGATTTTTAAAAGTATCCTTAAGTTAAGTTCATGTTACCTTCAATGGATGAAAAGTAGCATAAACTTAATGTTTTCATTAAATTGGTGTCCCAATCTTAGGGGCAAATCAACATTTAGCTTTGGATTCATCGTGAAATAAGTTCATTTTTTTAAAAAAAAAAGAAATCCTTTTTAGTATTAATCCTTAATCCCGAGTCTCATACTCCTTTTAGTGACATGGTCAATGGGTTGTTCCATCATCCTAAACTACTCCAAGATTGTGGAATGAACTTGTGAAGCCTGTGTTACTTTCTGTCATGAACATTTAGGCATCCTAGGGCCTGAGTCTATCTTCGAAAAAACTAAGATATCAAATAATCCCCTTATTTTTGCTTTGGCAGTACTATAGTCTAAATTTGAAAAATCATTTTTGGGTGACAAAATATTTCCTTTGATTTTTCTAATATTTTTCCTTTAAAATGCATAAAATTACCTTTTTAACGGTGTCTTATTTGCCCTCGGATCATCCTAGATAAAAGAGTTGAGATTTTTCAAACCTTTGCTATTTGAAACCCTGGGAACCAGAATACAACATTTTGTTTGGGCTATTACGGCCCACTAGATGATTTTTACGAAGTTTCAAAATATTTTTCCCAAAAATTTCACAAAATTCCCTTTTTAGAAAGGTATTATTTATGATCTAACAATCTTGGATAAGCTTGGAATGATTATTTGAAATCCATCATGACCTTTTAATTGTACATGCTGCCAGTGCTAAGATAAACCTAACTTTGAAAATTATTTCCACCTAGAAAGTGATTTTTTAAAATTTTTGAAATATTTTTATATTAAACCTTGTCGAGCTACCTTTCCAAAGATACCCCATTTACCATTTAAAGTCTTCAGATGCACCTGAAAAAATTCAAGAACTAAGATGACATGATGCTGTCCCCTGTTTGAACCTAATTTTCGAATCTCCTTTTATGAAGATGTTCGGATGTCTCAAAATGCACCTGTTTAGTCTCTCTCACAACATCAACCCCTTTTAATTAGGATTAAGATTATGATATAGAAAATAGGATTTCATATTAAATTTTTCGCTAGTGGAGATACTCCAATTTTATTACTAAAATAAGATATTCCAACCTCTTTTTAAATTTTCTCCTTATTCTTAAATGTTTTCCTAACTTTGGGATACTTCAACCCTATTTTTAATTAAAAAATTTAAATTTTCTCTTTATTCTTAAATGTTTTCCTAACTTTGGGGATACTCCAACCTTATTACTCAAAGAGGATACTCTAACCCCGTTTATTCATTAAAAATTTAAATTTTCACTTTAATCTTAACTATTTTCATAACTCTATCTTAGGGGATACTCCAACCCCATCTCACCAAGGGAATACTCTAACCCTGCTTTTACCTTAAAAATTTAAAATTTTCTCTCCTCCGGATGCCTGAAATTATTTTAATGAAAATGATCATGTTCTTCAAATTACTATCGAATCCAAACCAGTCTCTAAAATTGTCATCCCAGTTATTTTTCAATAATCAAAGGCAATTATGAGATACATTTTGATCGCCCCTCTATTTTTATGTTCTTTTGTTTGTGATTACTTGTTTATGATATTATTATATTTCTCATTTTTTGCCTTACTAACTTGTTTCCTTTTGATCTAAGCAATTTGTTAGTGATAAAAATACAAAATTAGCATTCTGTCCAGAATTAAGAAAAAATTTATAAAAATTATTCTACAAAGATTACATGGCCGAATCTTAGAGATAAATGCATATGACATCACAATGTCAATTACCATGAATTAGGCAATACTTACTGCACGTAATCCATATAGTATAAGCTTTGATACAACTTGAAGGGATCCATATTCTCGGTAAAGTTTGGCCTCTTGCAATAATAGCATTTAAAATTAATAAAATAGCATAAATACGCAGTGGAAAGATTAAACACTGAATTAGCTGGACTTTCTTATGGATCTTTAGGAGGGTTGTCAACATGTTGTGTATTTAAAAACTTTAACTTAATAAAATTAAATCATGCATCTGAAAAGAACAATCCGAAGTTAAATCCAATTTAAAGGAACTTAAAGGTCGGCAGCAGCTTGGTGTCTGATCAGATCTATAAGGTCATGAGCAATGCACTTGTCTTGGCTCTAACGTTAATCTACACAGATGATAATGAGGGCCTTCTCAAAGATTCACGGTTCTCCAATGCTAGCCAAAAGACTTAACGAGTCTTAACCAAAAGATGATTATTTTTTCATTTATTCTTTGCCTCAATCTAAAACAATTCTAGGATAGTGTTTTCATTCAAAAGAATGGAAGAATGGCATAATTGAAGGAGAAAGGAAGTGGCAATAATGGTGCTTTTTCCCTTTTAAGGTGGTGGCACTTTAGAGGAATTAGAAAGAAAACTATTTTTCCTCAAAAAACAATACACACCAAGTGATTTCAGTTCTACAACCTAATTATGTTGTCCTCTCCCTTATGCAGTTTTAGTCGAATTCAACCTCTTCTAATTGGAAGAGATTTGATCAAATCATAACTTCTTACATAGGTGAAACTCTTCCACCTTAAGTAAATAAATTTAATCATCCTTCCATCTATGGTGGTCGAACCTAGCAAGCAAAATAGTCCCTAGGGAATTTCGATCAAGGCACCATGTATCTAAAAATGTTTTAAGCTTTACACATGATAGAATATTTAGCTAATTAGGTTTCTTTGGAGTTTAATCTAATTTAAACTCATTTATTTATCATATAAATAATTTTTTTACCTCATATAATTATTATATAATTAAACACAAGACAAATAAATAAAAAGCCATTTAGCCAAATTAAATAATCTTTTTATAAATTTTTATCCAAATAAAATTCATAAATTAGTTAAAACAATTTTAGTTTAATAATAATCTTATTAATATTAATTATCTAAATAATTAAATTTTGATAAGATTATTAAGTAATTTCGGCTAGGATAATTCTACAATGTAATATCTTAATTTAGATATTATCCATCTAGACATAGTCTGTCTCAAATTAGACATTATTTAGATAAGACAACTTTATCTACTATGTTATAAAAAGACAACAAAATCTTAGATTTGACAAAATCTAATTTTTTTTGTCTTAAATTAATTCTTAATTGAACTTTTTAATTAAATCCTCTGTTTAATCATCTTTTATTTAATTAAGTCAAACTTAATTAAATCCTGATTTTAATTCGACAACATCATCCTATTGTATGTGACCCATTAGGTTCTGAAAATGTTGGTAATGAATAAAATTAATCTGATTAATTATGTTCATAGATCAAAAGCGAGATCTAGCAACACATCATGACTACACAAATGTTGAAAAGTCAATATGACCTTATCAAAATTTTTCAGTAACCAGCCTATCAGTGTAATACGGTCCTTTCACCATATATCTCAGAATGAGCATAAGCATGGTGCAATATCTACTCATGCTTCAATCTATGTTCGATCTTGCAACTCATGGTTAACGATTATTAATCTATAAATAACTATTTCCCATAATTCACTATGTTCTGGTCAGAAACTTTAATTGATTAATCATAGTTAAGATCATTCGAGATATGTCGCTAATGTCACTTAGCGTGGTGAATCCTTTCTGGATCACGCATCCATCTACCATATGGATCATGCCATACCTGGCATATCCTACTTTAAGTATCCATCTATTTTGGACCCTTTTAGGCAAATATAAGTATGACACTCCTCATGCAATATGACTTGGTATCACAAGTCTGAAGACTATTTACACGACTAGCACATGAAAACATATTCCTAGCCACTTAAGTGACTCCTACCAAATGGAGTTCTCATACAAGCCATGTTCAGTAAACTTGTTTCCATAAAACAAGCACTCATATGCTATCCCCAAGTATCCCATATACTTCAACTTATAAGACTAGTTGCATGCACTAGTTGCATGCACCATTTGCACGGAGGCTTAACATATGCTATTCTTTGTGTATTGTTAATGGCCTGTCTTGACAATACCATAACTAGGAACATTTTTAGAAACATCGCTTTAATGCATAAAGATCTTATAATTGTAACTTTTTACAATTCATTTGCAAGGCCATTGTGTTTCAAAGGATTCATCCAATTAGTGTTTGCATGATAGTCAATCACGCCACTAGCATGAAGGAAAACCTTTGTTACTATGATATAGTAACATGTATATAGTTAATTGACTATGTATCCCATGTCTTAACCTGATTAGTTTGAAGGCATACACCAACAAAATTATGGTGCATCAGTGTCTTGAAAATTAAGAACAAAATATGCTAAATAAAATATTGATCAAAACACAAAGAAGGAGTAGGAAATCAAATGATATTCCTAATTCATGTTGTCCTTTTACTAAACATATTGGCCCTATCTTTAGGTCGATACAAACACGTAAGTTGCAAATTATTAATGCTAGAATGAATGGGAATAATAAGAGATTACATCTGTTACAATTTTGATATATAAATATCATAAATCATTGGGATATTAAATATCATAAATCATTAGGAGTTACAAAGAGTTATGATATTCATATTCATAACCAAAAGAACATTAAAGGGCCAAATTTTAATATTTAGTAGTTTTAACTTGTGCGATGCATGGATATGTAACTCTATAATATAAAATGATTATTTATAATAAAATTATAATTGGAGATCAATATTAATGGAATATAAAACATGTTAACATAGCTTAAATTATGGAATCAATAAATAAATTATAAAATTGAAAAAATTAAAAAGCATTTGGACATATGACACTTTTTCATGTTAAACAAAAAAGGGTACTATGCATGAAGTAAATAATAAACAATAAGATATATACTCTTTATATATATGAAGCAAAACATTAAACAGACAAATCTTTAAAAAAGATTACATTAACATAAGATTAAAACAATATTAAGCAATTATATATAAAAACTAAAAATGTTAAAACAAACAAAAAAAATATGAAGCAAATAAAAACAATGTATTGCATCAATCAAGAAAGCAAATAAAGAAAGGTACATAATGAAATCAAAATGTTTAAATAAACCTTTGATAATACACAATTTCCATAAAAACAACTAATGTGCATGATATCATGGGAATAGGCTCTGAAAAATGTAAAGAAGCATAATCAAATATTATGATTTCTTCTGGTTGAGCCCTTTTTAGTTAATCAATTAACCATCTAAAGCAACTAATATTTATAGTGTTGAGCTTTATTATCAAAAAGTTAAAATAATAGAGATGTTTAAGTTATTTAAAATAAATATAATTAATTGATCATAATCAAATCAAATTAAGAATTAAAAATTAATTGTGAGAGATTTAAGCTGTTAAATATTAATAATTAATTTGTTTATAAGCAAATATAATCAAATTGAAGTCATTAGATATTGAATATATGACATAAATTTAAGATATGCACATGTGACTATTAAAATAGGATTTTTGTTTTTGCAAAAGGCGTTGCTTTTCATAAATTTGAGCATTTAAATTAATTAAAAATTCTTATTTCGATTTAATTATTTATATTTTTTCCTTTTAAATATATAAATAATAAACATAGGATTCTTGTCTTATATAATAAAGTTTTTATTTATATATATGTATATAAGCCATATATATAAAGTCAGAGTAATTAATACGGGAATATTGACTATTTAAGAAATGAATAAATATAATTAATTCTATTAATTAGAAGACTTTTTTTTATAGTAATCCTAAAGAATACAAAAGGAAAAATTACTTAAAATGTAAAAGAAAATAAATACAATTTATTATGAAATATTTTAAAATTTAAATTAAATAAAATCAAAATAATTACTTACTTGACACGTAGTAATTTTTAAGGACCGTTTACATGCAAAAAATGTAGATCATCCATGTAAAGACTTTTTCATTTGTGGTAAAAGTTTTTGCTTTTACTATTAAAAACAGAATTATTAACTAATTAATAGAATCTCTATGGGTCAAGCCAATTTATATTATTACTAATAATATATTATAGGGTAAATTAACTAATTAATAAAAATCTCGATTAGTCGAATTATCAACAAATTGAAAATGGAATTTATGGTAAATTAATAATATGTTTTTCCAAAATAAAAGGACACGTGGCATCGTATTAGAATATACATGTATAAAAAATTCGGGTTGTCCATATAGGATTTATTTTATTTTTGCCAAAAGCTTTGACTTTTATAAATTGATATAAGATAAAATATAAGATTATAGATAAGATTGGTTATTGCAAGCAAAATAGATAAAAGGTCAGTCAGCAAGATTTTTAATATACCATCATCTTTATATGATGGTATTTTAGGTAACATAAACTACTTTGCGTTAAAAGAAAATTTCCTTATGATTTTGGGTGAACAATCAAAATTTTCAAAATTTAAAATTTCATTAATTTAATTGCTGCCATGCTGGCAAGAAAATCATATAAATGTTAATTTTCCTTAGCCAGATTTCCTTCGCATAATATTTACATATTACTACAGATGCGTGGTGTATTTTTAATCTACCCTAATTTATTACCGATTAAAAACTTTTTCTTTGAAAGAAAAAAAAGAAAATAAAAATAATAATTTAACTTGCTCAATTAATTTAAATAAAAATTTAATTTAAATTTACAGTGATTGATAACTTATTTATTTAAAGTAAAAATATTGATTATTTAGAATTGAATAATTATAATTAATTTTGTCAAAGAATTATTTATTAAATTAAAAATGTATATCTAATTATAATCACAATCATTATCTCTAAGAATTTATTAATTTTATTAATTAGGTGACTTTTTTTATAATAATATATATGTAAAAATAAATAAACATAATTTATTACGAAATATAGTAAAATATAAATCACATAAAATTAAAATAACTATATGTTGGACGTTATATTTTTTGAAAACTATCTACTTGTCGAAATATAAAACTCCAAATATGATTTTTTTCCTTTTTCTTTTTTTTTCAAAAACTTTGGATTATGTAAATAAAATATATATATAAGATGTACGGGAAACAAACTTCATGTGTTTGTATGTGATTATTATTTTTAATAATTAATATTTATAACACTATAATTAGAGGTGTTCATTGGTAGGGTTAGTTGGATTTGGGCAAGCCTAATCATGTTAAAATCAAACATATTTGTACAAGCTTAGCTTAACTTAAAATATATATCTCAAATTTTATCTATGCCCGTTCATATTTATAAATTGATAGTACAAGTCGTTTACGTTCATTTATATTATATTTTTTATAATTTATTTTTTTAAAAAATATATTTTTTAAAATATAATCTTTATTACTTTAATAATTATCTTTTATTAAATTTCAAAATATAAATAATTTAATGTAGTTTTTTATGTTTACAATATAGTATTACATATTTATATGTATTTTTTATATGATAAAAATTATATAATATATAAAATATAAAATTAGTATATATTATGTAATAGTAAAATAAGTCGACCATATTTGTGCCTTCAAACTTGGAGCTAAAGTTCTATCTATTTTTTAATCGGACATAATTTTTTAACCCAAGTTTATTTTTTGAGTCTAATTTTTTTTATCTAAACTCTTTCAAATATCGGATAAACTTTCGAGCTTGAGTAAATTACGTAGCCCTTGAATAGGTCTAACTAGAACATACAATTATATTCGATATATAATTAGTTTGATTTTTTTTTTTTTGCTTTCCAAATTTTAATTTGAAGTTAATATTAACAGTTATAAATATTGTTTTACTCTCATATATTTTGCATATATAAAGCAAAATTTACATGATAATATATGTTATTAATTTTAAATATTTATATATTCAATATATATATTTTATTACTTACAAAAAAGTTTATTAATAAGTAATAACAAGTATTAGATCTCTCCCATGAAGAAAGTAGAGCTGAAGTGTGAAACGGAAAAGAGTATATAATCTGAGAAAGCGCCAATTAATTAATAAAAGTAATTATTATATTATAATAAATAAAGGGAGTTAGACTGATTGATTGCTTTTATTTGGGGATAATTAATTATTGTTTATTGATTCCATCAAAAGTAAACCGTCTGAATCGGATTATCTTTTTCCTTCGCCTCGCCTGGGTTTTCTGCCTTTTGCCTCTTTTTCAGGTTTTTTTTTTTTAATTCTCATAATTAAAAAATTCTTTTCCTTGACTATTTACTTTCTTTCCGAACCCAAACGCTGCCTTATTCTAGGGTTGCTTCGTTTGCTTGCTTGCTTCATTCTCGGTTCTCCTCTTTTAAAACTCCATTTCTCTTCTTTGCTCTGCCAAACACGTTTGCTTTCAATGGCTGATTTCACTTCCTCTCCTTCTGCTTTTGATGTTGCTACTTCTTCGTCTTCCTTGTTCGAGACGCCGATCGCATTAACGGCAGCTTCATCTTCATCGCCTCTTTCTTCTCTCGGAGGAGCACCTGACGATGGTTTCGAAGACGGCTGCTGTATCTGTTTCGAGCCTTTCACTGTTCAAGATCCTGCCACTGTACGAATCATCGCTCTTTTCCCTCTTCTGTTACTTAAAAAAAAATTTTGATTCAGCCGTTTTTATTTTTTTTCATTTTTCAGTGATTATCGAGCAGGTAGATAATTGTTTAGGTTGATCGTAGTTCTTTGATATTTTCTGTCACTGTTTAATTGGTTGATAACGTTTTTTCTTTAAACTATTATTCTAATTGAAAAACACAATGATCAACGTAAATTGATCATGATAAGTAGAGAATTTTTGTGGACTGTACGTACGTACTAATTTTACGTATTAATTTTGTGAAATGTGAAGGTTTATGGCGTGCGTTTAACATTTTGATGGCTGATCGCTTATTTTTACTGTTTTGATTTTGTAATCAGTTTATTACCTTTTTAGTTTTATGATAAACAAATTGCGATGGCTGATTGCTTTTTTTACTGTTTGATACGATTTATTATTATCTCAATTGGCTTGAAGGCTGCTCTCAATTTTCCCTTACTCCTTAGGCTTTCTGTATAATTTTAGCAGTCGATTAGTGCTGTTGAAGGACATATGTCTCATGAATCTGTTATTTTGACGGCTTGATACATTGATTCTTTCTGTATTTCCCCTCTTTGGGAGATAATTTGCTCGAAAACAAAACATAGAATGGAGATGAATTTAATTGTTTCAGTACTTCCGATTCTCTGGGTATTGGTTGATCTTTTAACACACATTTTATTTAGTTCACTCCTTTTTTTAAGGGGAAATGCTTTTCCTGTTAATTATATTATTGTGAATATACAGTTTTTTTTTTTTTTCATCATGTATTCTGTGCTGATGCTTTATGATGATTTTTACACATTTCATGTTAATAGACCTATATTATGCGCCTTCTATCTGATTTTTCACAGCTTCTAGGTGATTGTTTGAGGGATCAAGCTTTCTGAACCTTAGTTTTTGTTTTAGGTTACCAGTTGCAGACATGAATATCATCTTCAATGCATTCTTGAATGGTAGGTATCTTTCTAACTTTTAAATTATACTAGTTGCTAGGAAACAGTGTTTTTGCATAAAAATGCAATAATATTACAGTTCTATGCTCTTTAATGCTGTCTGTTCCTAATTGAAGTTGTTTTTCCACTAGGTCACAGAGAAGCAAAGAGTGTCCAATATGTTGGCAGTCATTTGTCTTGAAAGACCCTGCCAGGTATATAACTTGTTAATTTCCCTCCTTCCTCTCTGACTCTGTGCATACATGCATTGTTTGCAATCTGATGCTGATAAGCAGAAAGCAGCCAGCTAATCAGTGAGTTTGGTTATTTATGCATGCATCTTTGCAGCCAAGAGCTTCTAGATGCTGTCAGAATTGAAAGGCGCTGCAGGTCAAGGAACACATCTTCTGTGCCTACTGATTTGCATCATTTCCATGACAATTTTGGTGTTGAGGAGGTGATTTATTTTGTTCCTGTTACAGTTGTCTATATAATACTCTGCTCAATCAGGATCTTTTATTGATGATATGTACTTGTGGTCTCAGGATGCATTTCATTCAGATGACTCAGACTTTGATGAACGCATTTTGCAGCATCTAGCTGTCGCTGCGAGCAGAGCTCGATATGTGCGCAAAAGGGAAAGGCAAAGATCTTCTGGACTTGGCCCTTCTCGAGTTCTTTTTTCTACCTCTCCTGAAAACATGCCAGGCACACGGCATACATATCTAAATTCTCCAGATGAATGCCAAAACTTAAGTTATGGGTTACCTCAGTGTGATTCACTTGCTTCAGCCATTTCATCAGTTAATGTTAGCTCTTCATCTCCTGTGACCCCATCTGTTAACGTGGTCTCTAATTCTGCTACCGGTGGAGATAAAGCTATTAAACTAAGGTTCTTATTTCCTACTATTGTTTTAGCTTGTTACCAACATGCTTTTTGCAGCATGTCCTATTGGAAGATCATCCTCAAAATTTGCTTCCATCAAAGAATGTGTGAGGTGTATATTATGCATACACTAAAGATATTCTGGCATGGCTTTTAGTTGTTGTCTATTAAAATTTTATTACAACTATAATAGTAGTAGTATGTAATTTATCCATTTTTGCATCTATAAATGGTATTTCTCTGATGTATTCTACTTGTATTGATTACTCATATTATTGTATTACTTTTTATATAACCTTTAACAGCTTGGATTGTTCTGATTTTCTTCAGTCAGCCACAACTGGATACACCACGTAGACCAAGCTCATCTGAAACAGTCTCTTTCTCAGATTCTATAAAGTCTAAATGGTCCCTTGCTTCAGCCAGGTATTTTTGTTTCAATTCAGGTATGTTTTAGACTGATATCTACTTGTTGCTCAAGATTTGGATGTATTGCAACAGATATAAGGAATCAATTTCTAAAGGTACCAGAGGTCTGAAAGAGAAGTTTCTCTCTCGTAATAACTCTGTTAAGGAGCTCAGCAAGGGAGTGCAGCGGGAGATGAGTGTGGGGATTGCTGGTGTTGCAAAAATGATTGAGCGCCTAGATATTGCAACAAAAAGATCTGGAGCTTCTGTACCTGCTTCTGGTGGCACAGGCAGCACCTCAGTCTTTTCATTTAAGGGAAAGGGTGTGCAAGAAAATGTTATTGCTCAGAGTCTTAATAATAACAGCGTAGAATTCGCACGTGATTTAAATTCAGAAGTACCATCTTATCCCTCTACTACCATCCCAGGCAAACTAGAAGTTTCTAACACCCAGGTATCACAAACTTTTTGCTGAAGGTAAATTCTATCAACTTCTTGTTGCTAATTTAATCATTTGATCTACCATCCAGGAACATAAGCTATCAATATTCTCTTAGAAACATGCCAGTCTTCTTTAACTTGTCAAGTGCCCATGTTTCAAAACAAAAGGAGTGGGGATTAGACCTTTCAATTGATCAGGTCGGGCCAGGTTTGGGCTGAGCCTAGGTCCTTTATTAATGCACATTATGATTGCCTGCACCCAGCCCTGCGCAAAATATGGGGAGAAAATTCTGCCTAAGCCTGAACCATTTTTAAACAAACCTCATTTATTGTTCTAGACCTCATTTTGAGCTCAATATTTCTGTCAAAGCCTTTCCAAATATTGGACAGGCCTTTGGGCTTAGATGGAGAGTCCAGCCCTTAGATATGTCTAGCAGGATGGGAGTTTATAAATTATAATAAATATATTAAAAACACTAGTTTGCTATTGAAAACTGAACACTGAGCGGTTTATGTTTGTGATGCATCTGTTTGTTGTTTAATTTGTAGACAAGAGGAACATGATATTGAAATTTGGAGAAATATTTGAGGTATGCGAATTATTCCATAGACACGGATTTTAGTTTATATGAAGTACTTATCATGATCATATAGTTGTCTTGTTTTTAGAGGGATGACTGATTCTTTTTGGCTTAGGCATTGGGTGATTGGTGGTGGCAGTAAACATTTTGTCATGGAAGAGGTTTTGTAAAAAGCAAGTGACGTACAGTGATAAAACCAATTTGCCGGTTGTTTTGCTTCCTGCATTGCCTATTTATGCTTTTGGATGGATTGGATTGGATGGTATTATACCCTTTATTATTTCTTGACCACATTTCATCTTGTCATTGCCATTGATCCTATCTTCTCTCATAACATTTTGATTTTACGGAGAAGCTTCACATTGAGCTTCCTCTGTTCTCTAATTATTTCGGCTATTGAAATGTCAAAAATGTTTTTCTTTTTTCCTTTTTGTTGTTGGAGGTAAGAAAATTGGGTAAATTGCATTCCTACCATTTTCTCTTTCTTCTTCTTTTTTTTTTTTTTTAAAGGAAAAAAAAATTCTTTCTTTTAGCAACCGTTCCTTAAAAAATAAGTGGAGCCGTCACTCATTAAAGTCAAATTATCCGTGGGGTTTAGTCTTTTCGTTTGCATGTTTAAGAAAGTAAGGCTGGAGGTGGATAATCAAATGATATTACTGGGAAAAAGCATGCCAAAAAAAAGAAAAAAAAATTAGAATTAACTAACTAGTCCATCTCAGTAAGTCTACCGGTCCATTTTTAATTTGTTTTGTTGGTCAGAGTAGTGAGTAGATTGGGTAATTTTTATGTCATATTTCATGTTTTTTATTAGTCATATAAATTTACAAAGAATACAAATTATTAAATTATCAAAATTTTAAATGCAAGTATGAAATGAATCTTAAATATGTTGTATTAATAGTGTTTAAACATATTATGTCATACTTATTACATTAATTTTGTGTTTATTAAATATTATATTTGTGTTATATTTATGTATTTGTCTAGTATCTTTATATTGTCCAAAACCATGTGATTAATTGAGTGAACAAGTGAGATGATAGAAAAGGGTGGGTTAAAAACTGGAAAGAAAATAATTTTTATTAGTGTGGTAAAAAGAAAGTATGGAAAAAATGGATTTTTTTTATTCATAAAATTAAATCATTTCAATTGAAAAGATTAGTGAAAAATAAATAAAAATTGTGTAAGCCTACGTATTTATAACACAATCTTTTTTAAAATTTTAATTTGTTTGTTTAATTTACTACAATAGTATAATATTTTTTTCTTTTTTTATTTTAATTTTCAACGCTGCCGGGACAGAAAATGCGTTTTTTTATTTTTTAATTTTAATTTTTTTTGTTTTCTATTTTTTATTTATATTTTGTTTGCTTTTCTTACTTTTCCATCTATTTATTTTTCTTTTCTCCAATCAAACAAAATCTAAATACGAGTTCGGTCTTCGTAGGGAGCTTCTAGGGTCATCAGGGCGTGGCTTAATGGCAAAAGGTTAACATGTACTTAAACCTCAAAAATGGTTAAACCGGTTTGGAAGTTCGCAGTTTGAAGTTGTTTTTTATTACAGTTATATAAGTTTGTTATCACTTATACAAATCTTGATAATTAATAAAAAATTAATATTACAAATAATTGTTATAGTCAATAAAAGAGAGTATTAAAATTTTTTATTATAATTACTATTATTTTATTTACAACCCATGTTTTACAACTTTAATTAGAAAGAAAAAGTACAAAGTTGATATTGCAATAAATTTATGTAATTAACTGTAACTTATAGTTTATGCAACTTTTTTACTTTTCTAAGATAATTACAATTTTAATTAACGAATTACTAAAATTCTTCCATTATTAGATAATAAATAAATGTAAGTTCAGTTACATATTTTATTATGATTATAATTATTTAACAGAAGCTACTGAAAAAATTATGCCTAAAGATTTAAAGAGGAACCTGACAAGGAGAAAGAAGAAAGAGGAAAGAGGAGAGAAATATAAAACTAAATAATAATAATAATAATAATAATAATAATAATAATAAGGATGATAAACAAATTTAGAGAATAAAAAAATAATGATAAATAAATGGATATGGGCAAATTTTCTAAGAGCCAGAATATTCCCAGATCATCACTTGGGCCTAAGAGTCCAAAGATTGGTTAAAATTCAAAACAAAATGTCTAGTGAAAATCGAATTCAACATCTAAACTTAAGAAACAATCAAATTGAAATCCTAGATAAAATCGGTTGCCCACGGTCAGAATTTTCCAAAACGTATACCAGCCTTGTCATGGTCAATGCTACTATTACCCCGTGACCTGATAATGTAATCGTCTTATTCTTCGTACATCAATTCCGTAGCTCCAAAGACTGCCAACAGCTAATGACCAGCAACGATGGCTATGCGTTTACATTAGGATTGAAGTTTGAACACAAATACTGAAAACTTGATTCCCCTTTAAGCCCGAGTTTGATTCTCCCATTGTTCAAAGACTATTTCAATCTCATTAGCGGACAAGCTGATAAAACATTCTCTTAGATAAGTAAATGCATGACGTCAATGCGTCACATCAAGATGGGATACTTTGCTACGAGAAATCGATTCCCAAGAAATAAAAATATTTTGCCAGCAACATACGTCGCACCTGTGCAAAGATTTCTATTCCATTTAGACTGACAATGAAAATAGTTTCAAAAAGATTAAAAATAATATTATAGTAGTGAGATTAAATATTATAATAATAAAATTAAAATTAATGGTAAGATATACATTTGGATTCTATCATAGCAGTGGTGGTAAGATGAAAATAAAAATTGATAATTAAAAGCTGTAATCTAAAAATTTAATACTAAATTATTTAAGTTTTGTTTATATAATTTTTTATTATAAAATAGTAATTATTATGTTTAAAAATAATAGCACATTTACATATATTACAGTAAAAATAAATGAAAAGTATTATATAATCACATGAATAATGATTCAAAAATTAATTCATTAAATAATTATAAAATTTGTTTGAAACATTAAATACAAATAATGGATAGAGGAAAAAGTTAAAAAAGATAAACAAATGAAAGAAAAAACTATACGAGGACAAATTTGTACAAAAATCTCCACCAGAGATAATAATTTTGTGATTGGAGCTCCATCCAAAAATGTAGATTGCGGGACAATG
>JBBYHM010000027.1:16908323-16929105 GCA_038381775.1 Adansonia rubrostipa | reverse complement strand
ACTGCTAGGTGTTATGTCACCGGATACTATTAGACGACATGATGCCAGAAGGAAAAATTGTTTAGCGAAGGTTAGAAATGCCTCTAAGTCGTATTAAAGAAAAATGTAAAAATGAGGCATCAAAGGTCACTATTTAAGATGTCACCAGAGTTGTTTAGATGAGTACACTATCAATTTACCACTGTTTATGACCAAGTTGAGATATTCAAAAAACCTAAGGTATGTGCAAGTTATATTGGTGCATAAGTATTGATACGAGGCCTTTACATTGCCAAAAATTTAAATTTTTACATGTAGTATCGATACAAGAGGGTTTGGTATCAATACCTAAGGTGTGGTATCGATCGATACCTAGCGTGTTTGTATCGATATAGACCTTGGCAGTCGCTAAAGTTATGATTGCTGGCAAGATGTATCGATACACAAGCATGAGTATCGATACAAATCCATGGCGTATCGATACAGGCCTCTAAGTCTCGAGACTTTTTTTGCTCTTAGTATCAATACACACCTTATTGTATCGATACTAATAGGTAAAAGTTACCTTGTATATCGATACTCATTATATAACAAATTTTTTTTATCGATACACCAAGGCATTTTTGCCTAGTTTGAGTCACTTTTTAGCCTTTGAAAATCCAATTCAAACATGGTTTTGCACCGAAAATCATTATAATTCTTACCAGGCCTCATTTATAGGCTCGTGATTGGATTTAAATAAATTTTTAAAGCCCAAATAGCCAATGAGAAAGGATGTTTTCATGAAATATATGGTTTATCGATGGGCATGCTTGACTTTTCTCCAGTTGCAGGCTGTTTTTAGGCTTTCTGCACCACCACTCTATATGGTAGAACCAATGAAAATGAGACCAGCTGAGCATAGTACCTAGAATTGTCCCCTAGTACATGCATGAAAGAGCAAAGATTTCTTTGCTTTGTCTCCTAAAAGCATTGGCTGAGCATTGAATTTAAATGGGGACCAAAGTTGGCTCAGCAAGGGGACTCTCTTCCAACTACCTCCAAAAAAATCTTTCAGCAATCTCCAGCCCTAAAACTTCCCTAAAAACACTATACCATTAACTTTTATACTTTATTCTCGTAGTTCCCCAAACCACCACCAAAAAAACTCTAAAAACTCAACCTTTCACACACTTTCATCTTTGCAACACCTTACCATCAACAATATTACTAGAAAGCTTTTTCCTTTCATCCTTTTCTTGCTAAATAATAGCAAAGAAAGGGAAAGAACTGAGCTTAAAGTCACTACTTCAATTAGAGAGGAAAGTTTTAAGCTTATTTTGGTATATTTTCTCTACCTTATTTTTTATATTTTCTATTTTTATCATCTACATCATTTTAGTAGCCTTTCATGATTCAATGACCACCCTAAGACCCGCATGCATTATTATTGCCTTGGTTGTGGTTGTCTTAGGATCTTGATGACCTTTTAATACCTTGATGATGTTTGAATATGCAAACATGCCATGCTTTATTTTCATCATCATCACAGCCTTTGTTCATGTTTTTTTTTGCCATGTTCCTTTCATATTCATATATTCATCTCATATTTAAAGGTTCACCCTAGCACATCTTATGTATGTTCATGCATTTTCTTGCATTTTGATAGGATTTATGAAGTAAAAATGACTTTTTTAAAGATTCTACGAAACTTTGTTCAAACATGTTCATCTTAAGCATCTTCATGCATCTTCTTGCCATAGTCCTACATTTTGTCGCCTTTTCCATTGTCAAAATATCACTTTTGCTTACTTGAATATCTTGTTCATGTTCATTGTTATGTATATTGCATTTCATTCATGACTTGTTTGTCAAGATGCTTGCTTGCTTGATAAAAATATGATTTTTAGAAAAAAAAATCCTCAAGTTAAGTTCATGCTACCTCCAATAGATGGAGAATAACATGGACTTAAAGTTTTCATAAAATTAGTCTTCCAACCTAAGGGGCAAACTAAATACTTTAGACTTGGATTCATGGTAAAACAAGTTCAAAGATGCTAATTTTTCAAATAAAAATGACCCTTTTAGTTAATAGATATATTGAGCCTTGATCTTGAGTCCAATACTTTCTTTAATGACATGGTCAATGGGTTGCTTCATCATCCCAAACTACTCTATGGTTGTGGAATAAATTCTTGATGCCCGTGTTACTTGTCTTTTTTCTTTCATAGACGTTGGACGTCCTAGACTCGAGTCTATCCTTGAAAAATAAAAAATACTAAATAACTCCCCTATTTTTGTTTTAGTAGCACTATAGTCTGAATTTGAAAAATTATTTTCAAACAACAAATGATTTTTCTAGAATAGTTTGATATTTTTCGCTTAAAGGTCATTGAAATACCTTTGCAACGGTGTCTTGTTCACCCTCTTATCATTCCGGATAAGGGAGTTATGATTTTTTGAACCTTTACTATCTGGAACACTAGGACCAGCATGCTATATTCTGTTTGGGCCATTTTGGCCTGTTAGATGATTTCTTTGAAATTTTTAAATATCTTTCCTAAAAAGTTTGTGAAATTCCCTTTTTGCAAAGATATTATTCACAATCTAACGATTCC
Source organism: Adansonia rubrostipa (assembly GCA_038381775.1). Lineage (NCBI taxonomy): Eukaryota > Viridiplantae > Streptophyta > Magnoliopsida > Malvales > Malvaceae > Adansonia > Adansonia rubrostipa. The sequence continues at coordinate 16,926,529 of JBBYHM010000027.1, read as the reverse complement.
AGATGAGATCAAAATGATTTTTCAAAATCCATCATGCCCTTTCCTCTCAAATGTAGCCAGTGTAGAAATAGACCTAACTTTGGGAATTAATTCCGCTTAGAAACCTATTTTCTAGGATTTTAAAAATATTTTGATACTGAATGTCATCAAAATACCTTTCCAATGGTACCTCATTTACCCCATGAAGCTTTCGGATGCATCCAAAATAAATTTAGGAAAGGAGACAACGTGATACCATCCCCTGTTGTTAACCTAATTTTTGAAACGCCCTTATAAAGACGTTCGTACGTCTCAAAGTGCATCTATTTCCTACTATACAAAACCTTTAGGCTCGGACTTAGGACAAAACATATTTTATTTAAATCTTCAATTTTTTATTTTCAAAATACCTTTTTTTTAAGCTAACTATTTTTTAAAATCATCAAAAATTTTAGCTCTGGGGATACTCCAACCCATCATTCTATGGGGATACTCCAACCTCATCTTTCCAATAAAAAAACATGAATTTTATCTCTTGGATTTATTAAAGATTCCAAAATTATTTTCTTAAAATATCATAAATTTTCATCTTTGGGGATTCTCCAACCTTACCACTCTGAGAGGATACTTCAACCCCATTTTCCATCAAAAACTTGAATATTTTCTCTTCGATTTATTCGAGATTCCAAATTATTTTCTTGGAACATAAAAAATTTTCATCTTTGGGGACACTCCAACACTACCTCTCCGAGGGGATACTCCAACCTTGCTTTTACCTCAAAAAATCTAAAAAATTTCTCTCTTTCGGATGCTCTAGATTGTTTTGATTAAAATCTTTTTTGTCCCTCAAGTTACCATCAAATCCAAACCTGCCTTTAAATCATCATCCCAATTATTTTTTCAATAATCGAAGACAATTTGGAGATACATTCTGATCTCCTTCCTTTTCACACCCTATTGTTTATGATTGTTTGTTTATGATATTATTATATTCTTTTTCATCTTACTAACACGTTTCTTTTTTATAGTGACTATCATGCATTCACATTTAAAATTCATTTTCGAGAAAAATTTTACAAGGCAATGTTCCATGTCGGTGTCTCTTTAGTGCCTAATATGAAATATCTAAATTTTTAAAATTTAATCCAAAAACTATTTCCATAAAAATCCCTATGCTTTTCATACCTCCGTAGCGCATAGGTGATATAAATCTTTTTTCAAAACTCGGATTTACATTTCCACTGAATAGAACTAACTAATCATTTATGCATAAAAGGGATTATATCTAAAAAGGGAAAAATTATTTATGCATAACAATGGATTATATCTAAATAATGACCAGCTAAAACCAATTAAGTTAAAACTGAAGTGAGAAACAGTTAGCGGTTATCGATTCCGAGCATTATGGGGGTGCTAATCCTTTGCCATGTGAAACCAACTCCTAAACCTAACCAACGAATCTTTGAACCTTGTAGACTTTAAAATCAATGTTTCAATTCTCGTAACTTAGAATATTTTTCAATAGGTATCTGATCATGACTAGCTCGAAATGATTGATGATGACTCCAAATGTATGGCCACTTCATGGTGGCCATCTTAGACTAGTTGGATGAGAGATTTACTCTATGTTCTCTCTCCTCTTCATATTACTATGCCTGATCCAAATCCCGATCATGTGATAACTCAAAGGCTCAACCACTAACACCATTATCATGCATTTTTTAGGTCACGCATACTAAGCCTTTCAGATCATTTGAAGTTTTAAAGGCAAGCACATGGCAACAACGAGTAAACAATGGACCATGGTCATGCTCATTCTTCAATATTTGGTTAAAAGACTATATTAAATTGATAGTTGGTTACTAAAAGGTTTTGATGAGATCACACATGGCCACCACTATCGTGTATTTTTTAAGTCACACACATTAAGCTTTTCAGATCATTTGAAGTTTTAAAGGCGAGAATATGGCAACAAGAAGTAAACAAATGGACCATGCTCATGCTCATTCTTCGATATTTGGTTAAAGGACTATATTAAATTGATAGTTGGTTACTAAAAGGTTTTGATGAGATCCAACATGGCTCTACAACATTTGGGTGGTCATGATGGCTGCTAAACCTCGCTCATGATCTATGTTTATAAATAGTAGGTTATGTTTAAAAACATAGATTTCCATTTACGCTCATTGCCAACACATTGAGAACCAAATGGGCCATACACAATAAGATGGATTTGTTAGATTAAATTCAAGATTTAATTAAGTCTAACTTAATTAAATAAAGGGTATTATGAGGTAAACTTGGTTAAATTAGTTTAGTTAAGTATTATTTAAGACATATATTAGATTTATAAAATCTAATCAGAGATGTCTCAATTTGGGAATAAAGATAAGAAAGATTTATCAAGACAATGTCAAATTATAGACATGGCAGCAAAGGTGACTTGGTTTTAGCTTGGATAATTATTTTTGGCAAATTAAATAATTATCTAGTAATTATTTAATAGTACTAACATGAATTAAAATTTTGTTTACATGGGCTAAAAATTTAATTAAGAATTTAACGCAAATAAGGGTTGGTCAAAAGCCTTAATGATTAAGTCAAGAGACAGAGGTGGAGGAAAGATGTTGCCTAAGTGCATCCACCATTGATCGACAATGAAATGACAGTCTATTTTTTGGAGACATTGCTTAGTTTTTTTTTTATGATAAGCTTATGAGGAATGCTACAAGAAGTTTTGCTGGTATTGTAATACCCAAGGAAATGATTGAAAAGGTAATTAAAAGTATATAGCTCTAAGAAGGTAAGATACCTAGTGAGAAAGAGAATGAGGCGTCTAAAGTAAAAGAGTAAAAGGTTTAAGCCATAATGGAAAGCTTTGTCTCCTATCCTAAAGGCCTTGCATATCGATCATTTTATTCTTATGAGAACAATCCCTCTTGAGGTCTACATCAGTACCCAATGGCATCTAAGTAAAATTTCCCAGTAAACTCTTTCCATTTAATATGCTAAGTTAGTGGTAGTCAAAAAATGTCAGAAAATAGGATCAGTTTCAATCACTCCCTTTCTCTTATTCCAAGTTAGTGCCTCTACTTATTGAAAACCAACTTTGTACTAGAGTTCCAACAAAGCCATTTAACTACCATACCCAAGTTGGTACCATGAAAATACATGTTATGATTATCATTGTGGTATTTAGGGTTGCGCCATAGAGAATTGCATATGCTTGAAAAGGAAGGTTCAAGCACTGATCAATACTGAAAAGTTAGATTTGGATGCCATGTTGAAAAAGATGTTTAAAAGGTTAGGAATAGTTTGTTGTGCATTTCAGGGAAATCATAAGGAGGTAACAACTTAAAATTTTTTGTAATAAAAGCTTTTGTCCCTAGATTAGCATATTTTCTAAAATGGTTAAATTATCGAGAGCTCTTGGGGCTTAATTCGAGATGTTTGAGATAGGAAATTTTAGATTTTTCGAAGAAAGTTATTAAGACATAATTTTACTACAGGATGGGACATTCAACTACATTTTTACAGGTACATATATCATGATCAGTTGAATAATACAAAAAATTGTTCAATACTATCTTAATAACCATGCCATAGCCTAATTCACCATGTGTTAAATATGCAAATTTTGCTCATCCATTCATTAAGGGCGTTAATGTCATTTTTCTCTAATATTGTTAGGAAGTTGGTGATGAAGCTAATACCTTAGGGTGATTTAAGTTCAAATCATCAACTTTGGGGCCTATGAATAGGGGTGGAATTGTAAAATTTTTGAAATTCTAGAATACTCATTTTTCTTTCAAGCTTTCATCATTTTTAAGAGAAGACTAAGCTTGGGGTAGGTATAATCTCTAACTTGTCCCTTTTATTTCAATTCAATTTCATGATTTCAATAATTGATTCACAATTATACATGCTTATATCATGTTCAGCTAAATGTTTTCATGTTCTTTAGTGTTCGACCATCTTGAATCATGATACTATGATGCTTTAATTTGACTTTGAGCTATGATTTACTTGATAATGTTTTTCTAAGCTTTATTAGATGATTAATTGCTAAAATTTAACTTGAAAATGAGCTTAAAGATTAAAACCTAGGTTCAAACAGGACGATCTCCTTATATCAAAGGTCTGGCCAACATGTTTTCTTGATATCTTTGTGATTTTTGTTGAGATGAGTTAGGATCTAGTGATTTTGAGCTGAAGTTATAAAGTTTAGATGCTGAGATCATGATTCTCCAAGCTTAGACATTATTTAAACACTACAAGAACCTTATTTTTTAGTTCAGTTAGCTTAGGTTTGAGCTAGTTTGAACTAAAATCTAGGTGATTAAAACTTAAATCTTTTGCATAATAATGAAGTCTTAGCTTATTGAACTTGGTAAAGCATTCAAGCAAGAACAAATTCATCCGTATAGGTTTGACCATTCTAGTATCTTGGTGTGCTTGAGTGAGCTTTACATAATTGATGTTTAAATGGTGAAATTTAGATGAATTAAGTTGAATTAAACTTGGGTAACCTGAAATTGATGCTTAATTAGATGAAATCAGAAACTAATATGTTCAATTGTTGAGATTAAATGTTTGAAAGCATGTTTTGATTGTTGATAATGTTGATTGAATTAAATCCAAGCTTATTCTTTAGTGATTGATTGTTAACTAATAAGATTTGATGAATAGATGAGCATGATTATCTTTAGTACAATCAGCTATAGTAGAATAGGTTTTATGGTTGATTAGTTGCTAGAACAATAGGTTAGTAGACTATATGTTTTATGAAATGCATGTTAGAGAGTTTAGGAGGTGTGAAAACTTTGTTTTCTTCTTTTAAAAGAGCCCTTAAGGGAAAATCTTGGTTCACTTAATGAATGGATGAGTAAAGGTTTGGTGTTGTTTAATAAGTTCTTATATGAACAGCTTGGGGACATTTAATAAAATAGCTTGGTTTATAGCAAATAAAATGTTTTCTAAGTGTTAAAACATGTTTTGTTGAGTTTAAACTTGGTGAGATTTAATAAGGGTCATTAATTTGTTTAGGTGAGTCAAAATATGTTTCTTAATGCCACTTAGTTGTTGGTTACAACATACAAGTGAGTAGCATTGCTCTGCCCCTCACTTGTTAAGAATAAATAATAATGATAAAAGTAATAAAAACAGAGACATTCATATGACTCCGAAGCATATCATTAATGTCGAAAAACATAGTTTTAGGTTATGGCACTTAGAGGTCTTTGCTATTGCCTCATATAAGACATTCATAGAGTCTATTTGGTCTCGTTGCTAGATGTTTGAACATTTGAAAATGTGTTGTAAAGATTTGACAAAACACTTTATCATAACAAGTTGTGTCAGAGTCATTGTTGCAGTCCAATATGGTAGTCTCCTAAAAATAAAATATTTTGGGTATGTTATAGACCTTACAAAATTTTTTTTCTATATTTTCTTGCATTCCTTATTGATCGCGCTACATTATAGGTTACTGAAACATCTAATTTCATGATCAAATGAGATCAAATGAGTACATAAAAATTCTAGAACATAAGCTATTCAAATAGCTCTATTTTAGCACCCGATCAGTAATACAAGCTATTTTGATGAGGATTACTATTTTTTATGTATTTTATCATATTTTTAGATAAAACTAGAGTAAATAAACTTTCTAGGCATGTCGGGCTTGTCTACTATGCATTCCAGAGGAATCAAGAGGAAAATCTAGAAGGCATAGTGGTCGAACATGTTGTGTGATGATGCAGTAGCATCCAAATAAAAAATTCACGTGATAGCAAAAATGATTTTTTGGTAGTATTTGAGTATTTTTTTGGTTGAACCAAATTGAGTCATCATTCATACGAATTTGATTTTGTGATTTTATCGATATGAATAATTCAAAATAAATTCGAAGATTCTAAAAGGTAGAATCCATCACCTCTTTCAATGTTCTTCGAGTTTGGTGCCTTTTATTTTGAGGCATTCAGATGACTTGGAATTAATTCTAAAAGTCATATTTAGTGTGTCAATAGGTTTAGGAGTGTCCTAATGGCCTATATTAAAGCTTCTAAGTTGAATTAAATAAAAATTGATTTTTGATCTTATTCGCAAAATTTGTAATTTTTTTTAAATTAGTCTAAGCATAGTATTTTTGTGATTTCTTTTAAATGGAGTCTAATTTGATAAATAATATTAAAAATGAAGTCAATATTGAATATTTTTGGAGTCAAATGCTTTTGTGGAGTTTTTCCTTTATAAAAGATTTTAGCTCTAAATCGGTTATAAATTTGAGCTATTCTCAATGCAAGCCATCGGATACATTTTCATTCTTTCAGTGATATTTGTTTGGTTTTGATAAATAAAAAGGGGCATTATGGTTGACTATATATGATTGAAACTAAGAAAAATAAATTTGAATATGTGTGATTAGTTGGTACCAAATATTGGGTATCATGATAGAGATCGAGTCTTTACTTATGGTGTAATCGACTCCTGAGCTCAACTTTATAGATTTTTGGTATACATGGACCATAAAATCATTCTTTTAGAGTTTCATTGACTTTTTAGTGGATGGTTTTAATAGGTGACCTATCACACATAGAAAAAGGATCGATGGCGACTCCTTGACCAAGTCACTCTTGTATTTTATTACAAGAGGCTTAGATAAATGATTCGTCTGACTAAGGGCTCTATGATGATTTAAAGTATTGTTTGCTCTAATATATTAAGGTTCGTATCTCGATATATTACAATAAATTTTTGTGATTCTACTAGGGACATTTAGAGAGTTAAGCCTCAAACTTGTCACATGTCAGCTGAGTTTTGATTTTTCTTAGATTAGTCAATTTTTAATTATAATACCCTTGATATTTATTGTTGTGATTGCTTGATTGATTATTATGATATTGCTATATATGCACTAACGTTGTTATAGCATTTAAATAAAATCTGATGCTACACTTGCTTATAAGAATAGGCAAAATGATTGATATATACCTCAGATGATGAAGTGAGATCCAAGTTCAGAGCTATTCTCGGCATACACTACGTTAGCATATGCATTAGACTTTTTGTTGAGTACCATGCAGGGGAAGATATAGGACTAATTTTAGGATATATGGGGTTATTAAATGATTAAATGATTAACAATCCATTTGGACAACCAAAGCCCTAAGGGTTTATTGCTCTTGTTTTTATGAATTGTCTATATGAACATGAGCAATTTACTCACCCAGATAGAACTCGTTTCACCAAGTTTATGATAGGCCTAGGTTCGGGTGCCTTAGCTATTCTTACTAGGTAGAGAAAGCGATTTAGGGATTGTTTGCACTAGAGGTTATGTAAATGTGCATATAATGAGCAATAAGAGCCAAATTCAGTTAACCATACCTGAAAGTCCAGAAGAACTCAAAACTTTAGCTACAATCGATTTTTTTGAGTCTTGATCTTAAGTGATGTTAAATGAACTTCATCACTTGAGATATTTATCGTCCCATAGAGTTCATATTTAAATTGATTATAGTTCACTGTTTGGCTATCAAGTTTATGGCTAAAATATGTTTAGAAAATAAAATCGAGCTAAAGTGAGTGGACACCTTAGGGTTTTTGCATCATGAATGTTGTAGTATCAAGAACATTTAAACGTTCTATTGGATTGATGACTAATGATGGTACTAGAAACATTATTATAGCTCAGTTTTGAGAAAAGTGTCCTAAAAGGAATTAGTGTCCTAAATTAGGATTGTGTATCAATGAGGCTAGTCTTTTAGAGTCTGGTTATAAGGTATGTACCCTAGTACTAAAATAAGGGTGTCCTTTTTAATTTCAGAAGGTTGCAAAGATTAGGAACAAAATTTTTGGGACTATCTGGAATATCCTATATTTTATGTTATTATGTCCTTATTCCTTATGTGATTAATCTGTGATGTTCTTTTGCCTTGTTTGTTTTGTATGCATCACAATATCATCATTATTGAATCAGAAAGATAATAATATCCATGCATCATACTATATATAATAAGGTTAGTTGTTTTCCCTAAAGGTATGGTAATGTATTAAAGTTTTTTCAGGGTAATTTTTCGATAATAAATTTCATTTGTTGTATTAATAGCGTAATTACACTCACTTGCATACATATACACGTTCCTTCATAACATACATATCATTAACCAACGAGGATAAATTAAAAGTTTAATTTGATAAGAGGGTTTTTAAGGAGTTTCCCTTTCAAATTAGAGGTATTAAAGTCATTGGGCACTGTTAAGCATGGATAGTAATCTATGTACAAGTACCAGTAAACCTGAAAAAGTACAAAAGAATATGATAAAAGGTTAAGAAGAGCATAGGCAGCAATTAGCCAAGGTGATGGGGTTGATGACTATTTCTGCTGGTGAAATAGAGCAAGTGAGGAAATCAAGTGCTTAGGTAGAAACAAATGATCCAAAAGGTAAATCAGGTGAACTAGTTAGTGTACCCGAGCAAGTTATATTGCGCATTAGGTCAATAAGCCATAGGTTATGTCATCTGCTAGATTTGTTCTTGTAACACAACACATGTCTAGGGAAAAAAGGCTAAACATGGGGTTCTATTTTAGTTAATTTGTTAGTGCCAGACTTGGGTGATCTTACGAATTAAAAAGGCTAGGATGGAAGCAACTAAGCAAGTTGAGAAGGAACAATGTTAGTTGCAAATATTAAAGAAAAGATTAAAGACTGATGAGGGTATTACCAAGTTCAAGATTGTAAACACCAAAGAACTAGGTCTCGTGTCAGTTTGGTTATCCTTCCTAAATTCAAAGCTTTGAATTTTGAAAAGTATAATAGAACTACTTGTCTGGTTGCTCACATAAGGATGTATTGCTAAAAATGGCAGGGTATGAGGAAAATGATAAATTGTTGATCCATTGTTTCCATGATAGTTTGATCGGTATTATAGCTCAATGGTATATTGGATTGGATAAGGATAAAGTTCAAACATGGTTGGAATTGGCTTGAGCTTTCTTGGATCAGTATAAGCATATAATAGATTAGGCTCTGGTTTGGCTTTCATTAAAGAATATATGGAAAAGGCCTATGGAAACAATCAGGAAGTACACATAGAGATAGAGGGATAAAGCTACCTTAGTACATCCACCATTAACTGAGAATGAAATGATGATTTACTTTTTGGAGACATTACCTAGTCTTTTTTATGATAAGCTTGCGAGGAATGCTACCAGGAGTTTTGCTAATATTGTCATGCCTAAGGAAATGATTAAAAAGGCAATTAAAAATGGAAAGCTCTAAAAAGGTAAGATACACATTGAGAGAGAATGAGGTGTCCAAAGCAAAAGTGGAAGAGGTTTAAGCTATAATGGAAAGCTTTGACCTGTATCCTAAAGGCCTTGCATACCGATCATTTTATTTTTATGAGAAGAATCCCTCTTAAAGTCTATATCTGTAGCTATGGCATCTAGGTACAATTACCCAGTAAACTTTTTGATACATGGATATACTCAGGGTCTTCCATTTAATATCCTAAGCTAAGGGTAATCGAAAAGTGTTAGAAAATGGGATCAATTTCAACTGCTCCCTATTTCTTATTCCAAGTTAGTGCCTCTACTTATTGAAAACCAACTCTTTACTAGAGTTCTAGCAGGGCCCATTTAACTACCATACCTGAGTTGGTACAATGAAAATACATATTATAGTTATCATTATGGGATTTGGGGTCATGCTACAGAGAATTACATATGCTTGAAAAGGAAGGTTCAAGCGCTGATCAATGTTGGAAATTTGGATTTGGATGCCATGATGAAAAAAGATGCTTAAGAGGTTAGGAATAGTTTGTTGTGTATTTTAGAGAAAGCATAAAGATGTAATACCTAAAATGTTTTGTAATAAGAGATTTTATCCCTAGATTTGCTAGAATAAATTTGGGATGGGTATAATTCAAAGATTTTAGTGTGAAAAATGACATATGTTTTCTAAAATAGAGGATTCTAAAGAAAGCATAATAATAGAAAGTCTTGAGAACATTGATATTTATTGTTAGGAATGAACCTATACCCTCACACTGATTTCCCAATCTTTTTCATGAACATCATGATCACCTAAAAGACCCATAACTTTCAGGATTTAATTTTAAATTTCACTAGCTATAATCACTTCGAAGCAACCAATAACGTGAAAATCTTAACTTAGGTTAAGAGTGATAGAACAAATTTTTATGATTTATGGATTCCTTTAGAAGTTAAGTAAATTAAATATTCTGGTAAAGATCCAAAAACTATCGTAACTTGGGCTAAGACTCAATTTACCTTTCTTTCTAAGCATTAAAACATAAACCTCTTGGTTATTTTTATTTTGAAAATCAATTTACTTCCCAGGGCATGATGGGTAAATAAAACAACTTTCTATTGTTAAAAAACAATTTGAGCCTATTTCTTTCATACCACTTTGAATAGCCTAACATTAAGGTTTCACCTGTTTGAGCTATATTCTTTTTGAATTACCTAAAGTTAGAAATTTCCTATTAATCGAGCATAAGATGCCTAGGGTAGGCTTGGATCTTGGTATCCTAGAATCTCATTAGTGATTAACTGAAAAGTGCATGCCTATCAATGTGGATAAAAAATGGAGAATTAATGCGTGAATTTTGGGGCATGAAAAATTTTAAAAATAAAAAAAATAATAAAAAATGAATGAAAATTGAATGCAACATCATGTAATTAGATGTGTCTAAAAATTATTTTTCAAAGAATGACTTTTAGCTCATGTAATTGTGTTAGAGATGACAAATGGCCTTTTTTCACTATCCTTTCTTAGGTGAAAAAATTATTTCCCTTGCTTGCCTCTTAAGCCTAATGAGTTATTCTTTTTGTGAACCCTGATCAAGGATTATCCTCCATATTTAAGGGGCACAAAAAAAGAAAATCATTTTAGAAAAATGTGAGGATGGATATCCCATCATATAGTTTTAGAAAAAACTTGAAAAATTAAGGTAAGGTCAAAGTAGACCAAGTTTTTGAAATACGGGATTCCTTATATAAAAGGAAAAATAGAAAAAATTTAAAAAAAAGAAAAAGTGAAAGAAGAAGTAAAAGCTCAAGAGATTAAAGGGGCAAAACAAAAGGAAAAATGAACACGGGGAAATAGATGAGGAAACAAAGATAAAATGTAGATCAAAAAGGGTAAAAAAGATGAAAACCTTCATGAAAAGAAATAATCCTTAATCTTTTCACCCTTACACACTTGATTTGGGCCTATATATCTTTTTCTTTCTAAACCCTAAACCATGGCCTATATTACATACCTAGAAAAGTCCATTTCGATCAGGTATGGCTATATAAGCTAATGAGCCCATTCTTTAAGAAATTATCTTTTAAACATATTTTGAGTATTCCAAAGAACATGATGAAGGAAAAAAATTGAAAAAAAAAGAAATAAAAAGAAATCAAAGAATAGAGCTCTAGTGTAAAAACCCAAAAAGAGGGTAATCTAAAGAAAAATATGTGAATTTTCTATGTTAGTCGTCGGATTACCAAGATAATGTCAAGAAAAAAAAACTTAAGGACCTAGAAATCCTTGAATACCCTAAAGTGTTAGTTCTCATATGAAAAGACTGGCTTAAAAACATAAACCTATTTTACCTATTTTACTTTTGTAATTGGGTCCACTAACCTTAACTTTATCACGACTAATCTTAGTGCCAGTTAGGTTATTAATAGAGGGGAATGGAAGAGAATATCAATATTGTTTGATTCTTAAGGAATCTATGTTTTGTAAAGGCTGATCCATTTGGGAGCCTAAGATAGTAAAACACATATTTCATTTTTACAAAACCCTCTTGGACCAATCTTCTACTAAACTTTTCAACTAAATTTGCAAAAGACCATATTACCATTTAGTTATTTCTTAGTAGTGAATTATTAGTATTTTTTAGACTTAAATACGATGTGTTTTGGGAGGCATTATTTTTTAAACTCAGTTGTTTTTAAATGAGTGCTTTAAGCAAATGCACTTTTTAAAGAAGTCTTTGCTTTGAGAAAAAAGATGTCATGAATAGAAGTAAACACTCTCTTAAATAAGGGCAATAGACTGTTAGGAATCATATTCCCTAAATAAGGGGTACAAGAAGCGAAAAACTAAGGCATGAAGTTTTAATAAAAGTATGGAAACCATTGAGAAAGTGGTAGACAATTTGAAAGGGAATAATAGTCTCTTCTAAAGGATGAGGAGCTTATTGCATTCTTGGAAAAGGAATTGATAAGAAAAGTTGATCTAAACTTAGGTACACTTGAAAATGTTGATATTTTAGGGCAAAAAAGGGAATGAGATAAATGTTGATGGTTCAAATTACAAAATTAAAAGAGAAAATTCTTTGAAAGAACTGATAGGTAGGAGTGATAAAGGGCATTATAAGTTTTAAAACCATAAAGGGAAATTGGTTAAAAATGATGAGATAGCTACCTTATTTAAAGAAATATTGGCTTGAGGTGTTAGCATTGCTGGACATTCATTGCATACCATACGCAGCATTACCTGACAAAGTTTGTAGCATTGCATAACATTCGTAGTGTGCATTGCATCGCATTTTAAGAGAGAAATCACCCAAAGTTTAAGGCTTTAAGGTGTCATTACCCCTTACGTATACATCATTATTCATTGATTATCTATGTTTAGGGGCATATATAGATGAATCCTTTTAGGGGCACCAGATGGTTGCATCATTGGTGAGTAATTGCATTTGCATCATTTCATGAAGCACCTTTACTTTTTATGACTGTTATGTTTGTATTATGAAGCATTAGTTTTTCTCATATAAGGTAGTCTTTAGGCTTGCCGAGGCGTATTCTTTAAAACCTTGAGTTTGTCTAGGTTGTTTTGAGGTTTTGGATTTAGTCTAGGTTGTTACTTTAAACCTTGATTTTGTCCAGGTTATCTTTAGGTTTGTAATTATGTCTGGATCATTTTTTAAAACCTTGTTTATCCAGGTTATTTTTTAAGTTAGTTTCATTTGGGCTATTTCTTTAAACCTCGATTTCATCTAGGTTATCTTTAGGTCTTTGGTTTTATCCAGGCTATTTCTTAGAACCTTGCTTTTGTCTAGATTGTTCCTTAAAACCTTGATTTGTCTGGGTTATCTTTAAGTTTTTGGTTTTGTCTAGGTCATTTCTTTGAACCTCAATTTTGCTCAAGTTATTTTTAGGTTGATTTCTTCTGGGCCATTTCTTTCAACCTCAATTTTTTTAAGGTTGTTTTTAGGTTTATTTCTTCAGGGCCATTTCTTTAATCCTCAATTTTATCCAAGTTGCTTTTAGGTCAGCTTCATTTAAGTCATTGTTTTTGAACCTCAGGTCAGTTTCATTTAGGTCTTTTTTTAAACCTTGGTTTTGTTTAAGTTATCTTTAGGCTGGTTTCATCCGAGTAATTTCTTTAAACCTCGATTGCATCCAAGTTATCTTTAGCCTGGTTTCATCTGAGCTGTTTCTCTGAACCTTAGTTTCATCCTTCCTATCTTTATGTTTTTGGATTTGTTCAGGCCATCATTAAATATTGGCTTTGTCCAAGTCATCTTTAGATTTTTTGTTTTGTCCAGACTATTTTTTTGAAGCATGGTTTCATCTAAGTCATCTTTTAGTCTTGGTTTCACCTAAGGTTGTTTGTTTGTTATTGGTTTTATCTAGGTTATCTTTTAATTTTTAGTTTTACTTAATCTATTCCTTTTAGTCTTTATTTCACCTAAGATCATCTGATTTAGTCCTAGTTTTGCCCAAGTAATCTTTTTTAATCTTAGTTTGCCTAAGATCATTTGTTTGAATCTTGGTTCTACCTGAGGTCTTTCACCAGGTCTTGGTTTCATCCAAGTTATTTTTATTTTGAGTTTTGTCTCAGTTACATTTTGATTATTAGCTTTGTTTAGTTTGTCTTCTAATGAATACCTTATGATTATGATTGCATACCAATATGAAATAGTCATTATGCATATACATTCATATTGCATTACAAGAAATTATTCAACAAAGAAGATATCCCAAAGGCGTCTATAAAGATAAGATTTTCCCTAGTGGATACTAATTTAAGTATCATTCTTTTTCGAGTGAGTTAAATCCAATATAGTAGGTACATAGAGAGAGAGAGAAAGAGAGAGAGAAAAAGAAAAAAAAGTCCCAATATAGTTGTTTAGAGAAAATTAGCCTAATGTAGCTAGCCATGTGTAAGCATAGTAAAGTTAGCCCATAGAGAAGGAAAAACCCAATGTAGTTGGCCATGTTGTAAGCCTAGTAAAGCTAGTCCATAAGGAAGGAAAAGCCTAATGTAGTTAGCTATGTCGTAAGCCCAATGAAATTGGCCCAAATACAGAGAAAAGCCTAATCTAGTTGATTAAGTGGAAATCCAATGAGATTAGCATTTGTTATAGAGGTTATACCCCACAAAAAGAAGATTGAGTTTGCTTCACTAGGTTATGTAGAAGATCTATGTAGTTAGTTGTCTCCTTTATTTGATTATGTGGAAAGTCAGTAAAGTCAATTTTGAGTCTACTTCATCTAATTATATGGAAAATTGATGGAGTTTTTCTTTGTTAGCTTTACTTGGTTATGTGAAAGATCGATAAAGTTAGTTGCCATCCTCATTGGATTATATGAAAGGTCAGTCAAGTAGGTTTTGAGTCAACTCCATTTACTTATATGGAAGATTAGATGGAGATTTTCATTTGTCAACTTTGATCGGTTATGTAGAAGATTGGTGGATTTTATGGTCCTTTCATATGCTTCATTCGATTAGGCAAAAGGTTAATGAAGTTAGTTTTCTTTTGTCCTCTTCTTTTGATTAGGTAGAAATTGATGAAGTAGGTTTTTGAGTCAAGTACTCTTCATTTGATAATTTGTAAGTATGTTAAAGTAGGCATTTTTTATAAGTCATTTATTTGGTTATGTGGAAGACCAATAGAGTTGGCAATTAAGTCCTTTTTATTTGGTTTTGTGGAACATCTATGAAGTAGGCATGTCAGACCATTTTTTTTGGTTAAGGAGAAGACTAGTAAAGTTGACATTTATAAATTTTTTGTTTTAGTTAGGCGAAAGACCAGTATAATTGCCACCTTATTGATTAAGTGGAAGATTGGTGAGGATTGATATTCTTTTCAATAAATATAGTTAGTTAGGATATTGCATGCATGGAAAAAAACACTTTCCTATAGAAAAGGTAACTATGTCTTAACAAAATTGTGTTTATTTAGTATTTACGAATTCTTAAGTTCTTAGCAACAACCAAAGAGGGGCAGTTGTATACATCCTATTCGTTTAGGCCTCTAATTGACTTTTTACCAATTTTAAGGGTTAGTTGGAGTTTTCTAGGTCTAGATTCTCTTGGATGAGTTATAGATGATAGAAAGATGCAATTTCTAGTTAGTTTCCATGGGCTTAGTCTCACATAGTAAGACATCTGAGCTTAATTGTCAAATTTAGGGGTAGGTGCTGGATTTAGAAAACTAGGACTTAGGTCCTAAAAATCTAAGAGTGTCAAAAGTTGACTAATATTTGTTGCTTAAGGTGATAAGAGCAGTTATTGATGATATTTGGATGGAAAAAATGCTTATTTTAGAAATTGAAATCAAAAGTCAACATAGTGGTAAAAGTCAACTAAGGCAAAGTCAACTATAAAAGTCGAGTTTTTAGCCTAGAGTTTGATTTTGAAATTAGAAGAGTTCCACAACTTGGATTTGAAAATTGATTACACTAAAATGAAATTGAAAATGGACTTTAGGTTAAGAAAGTGTAGTTAGAACTGGGATATGTAAGGACCTTAGGAATTTAGAATGCTGGGAGTTCCTGAAGGCTTAATCTGAGAGGTCTTTTGACAAGAAATTTTAGATTTTTTTAAGAAATTATTAGGACACATTTTTACTACAACGACAAACATTCAATTGCATTTTTACATGGACATAACATGATTAATTGAATGATACAAAAATTTGTACAAGACTAGCTTAAACACGATTAATTGAATGATACAAAAATTTGTACAAGACTAGCTTAATAACAACCATGCCGTAGCCTAATTCACCATGTCTAAAATAAGCAAGTTTTAGTCATCCATTCATTAAAGGCATTAATGTCATTTCTCTCCGATATTGTTAGCATCTTAAGGATTAAGCTAATATTACCTTAGGGTGATTTAAGCTAAAATCGCTAACTTTGAAGGTTATAAATAGTGGTGGGCATTTACATTTTGAACATCTTTAAACACTTATAAAATTTTAGTAATTCTTGGATATTCATTTTTTTCTCAAGCTCTCATCATTTTTAGAAGAAGACTAAGCCTAGAGTAGTTATAATCTCTTACTTTTCTCTTTCATTTTAATTTAATTTCATGATTTCAATTATTAATTCATGGTTATAAACGTTTATGTCATGTTTAGCCAATGAGTTTTCATGTTCTCTAGTGTTCAACCATCTTGAATCAAAATACTATAATGCTTTGATTTAATTTTAAGCTTGGATTTACTTGATTTCAAGTTGTTCTAAGCTTGATTAGATGATTAATTATTGAAATTTAACTTGAAAATGAGCTTAGAGATTAATACCTAGGTTCAAACAAGATGATCTTAGTGG
The DNA here is from genome assembly GCA_038381775.1 of Adansonia rubrostipa. Taxonomy (NCBI): domain Eukaryota; kingdom Viridiplantae; phylum Streptophyta; class Magnoliopsida; order Malvales; family Malvaceae; genus Adansonia; species Adansonia rubrostipa. Next base: position 16,909,959 of record JBBYHM010000027.1, on the reverse strand, counting down.
ATTTAGGATTCGGCCAATTAGCTTTCTTAAGATCTTGATGATTTTTGTTAGGTGAGTTAGCGTCTAGTGATTTTGAGCTAAATTATAAGGTTTAGATGATGAAATCATGATTCTCCAAGCTTAGACATTGTCCGAACACTTTTAAAAGCTTGCTCTTTAGCTTAGTTAGCTTAGATTTACAAGATTTTAAGCTTAATTGATGTAATCTTGCATAATCTTACTAATTTAAGCTAGTTTGAGCTAAATAGAACTTGAATCTTTTGTGAAATGATGAAATCCTAGCTTATTGAACTTGGTAAAGCATTCGAACAAAAGGAAATTCATCCATCTAGGTTTGGCCCTTCTAGTATCTTGGTGTGCTTGAGTGGGCTTTACATATTTGATACTTAAATGGTGAAATTTAGATGAATTGAGCTGAATTAAACTTGGTAAGCTAAAATTGATCCTTAATTAGCTAAAACTAGAAGCTTACATGTTTAATTGTTGAGCTTAAATGTTTAAAAGCATGTTTTGATTGTTGATCATGTTGATTGGATTGAATCCAATATTATTCTTTTGTGATTGATTGTTAATTGATGAGATTTCATGTGTAGATAGGCATGATATCTTGGATAGAATCAGCTATAGTTAGTTTTGTGTTTAAAATAGGTCTTGTGCTTGATTATTTGCTACAACTATACATTAACAGACAATATGTTTGATGAAATACATGTTAAAATGTTTAGGAGGTGTAAAAAATTTGCTTCTCTAAAAAAAAACCTTGAAGGCAAATCTTGGTTCACTTAATTAATAGGTAAATCAAGGTTTGCTTTTGTTCAATGAGTTCTTATATGAACAACTTGGGAACATTCAATAAGATAGCTTGGTTTAAAGCTGATTTAGAGCAAATAAAAATGTTTTTCTAAATGTTAAAACATATTTTGTTGAGTCTAAACTTGGTGAGGTTTAATAGGGGTCATTAGGTTGTTTAGGTGAGTCAAAATTTGTTGTTTAGTGTCACTTAGTTACTGGTTAGAGCATATAAGTGAGTTGCATTGATGTGCCTCTCACTTGTTAATAATAAATAGTAAATAATAATGAATAAAAGTGATAAAACTGAAGACATTCGCATGACTCCGAAGCATATCTCCAATGTCAGAAAACATAGTTCTAGGTTATGGCACTTAGAGGTCTTTACTATTTCCTCAAATCAGACATTCATAAAGTATATCTGGTCTTATTGCTGGATGTTCAAACATCTGAAAATGTGTCATAAAAATTTAACAGAATGCTTAGTGGTCACAAGTTACTATCGTAATCTAGCATAGTAGTCTCATAAAAGGGAAATATTTTGAGCAGGTTATAGACTTATAAATTGTTCTTCGTATTTTTCTTGTATTCCTCATTGATTGGGCTACATTACAAGATATTGAAATGTTTGATTTTGTGATCAAACGAGTGCATAAAAAGTTTACAGCAAAAGCTATTCACATGGCTTTGTTTCAGCGCCTGATCAGTAATACGAGCAGTTTTTGATGAGGATTACTATTTTGTATATTTTCGCATATTTTTAGATAAAAATATAGTGAATAAGCTTTCGAAGCATGTATGGTTTGTCTATTGGGTATTTCGTACGAATAAAAAAAAAAGTCTAGAA
>JBBYHM010000027.1:16849434-16885179 GCA_038381775.1 Adansonia rubrostipa | reverse complement strand
TATGACTTTCATGTACCTTTGGTTGTTTGAACCTCTTACCACGGCTAGGAATGATAGGTAATTGATTTATGATTACTTACAAGACCTCGATGACACCTTAAATAGTGATGTTTGACACCTTAGGAATTAACCCAAATAAAATAAGGTGTCTATAACAAGGGGTTATTTCGAATCATGGCTTAGCTTTAGAATTCGAGATATCTATGCTTCACTTTCAATAAGAAAGATATGGTCCCAACAACTAAAGAGCATGCCACTTTACTGTATATTGAATGTACCACTATCAATCGGGTGTACATCAAAGAGTCTAGCCCATCAACACTAAAATGACAAATAGCTAGTAGTTTGAATTCCCTAGGGCTTAAATTAGGGCATATGTGATTCGCAAAAGGTCAAAGTGACTGCATACTATGGTATAAGATATGAGATTTGATGGATGATTACTCAGATCAAGAAGAGAAAAGGGATATCTTTGTATTAGCCATTTATAAATTAGTAGTGATGTAGCAATGGTTGATTCCTTTAATCAATTAAGGTACAATATAACCCAACCATGTTAATTCTTGCTAAGATGATATAGTCCCTAACCTTTTGCAGAAGAAAGGACAAAAGTAAATTTCTTAGGTGTACTAGTGTTACAGACAGAGATTTATAATCATTTCTTAAAAGATGCAAAAGTTGATATTTGGATGTGTATCAGGTTGTTCTCACCTATTACCGAGTTTCTGGGGAAAGATTGACCAGTGGACTATCTAGAGAATCAATGGTTAAGTCAAACTTTGATGGCAACTTTTTACTGGAGCTATTACCTTAGCTAATGCCTTTAACATGTTTGCATAATATTCTTGCCATTGCATTCATACTAACTCATTCTTTTTGTATATATATGTGCATTTGCATTTATGTCATAACATGCATAATGATCATAATACGGGATTCAAAATCTGGTGTTATTTTTTAAGGAAAAAATTGCAAACACGAGAAAAGTGTGGGGAGCCCAGTTAATAAGAGATATAAGACTTGATCCTTACTTAGAAATATGGAGAATGATTCAGTAAGTAGGATAAAGAAGATGGAAGAAGCACAAGAAAGGATGATAAAGGTTCAAGAGGAACTCAGGTTCCAGCTGGACAAGATTATAGAGTTGATAACATTAGCTACTAAAGGGAAGTAGAAAATTGGAGGCTCGGGTTTTCAAGCTAAAGATACTGATCTAAAAGGAAAATTTGCTGAGCTTATAAATGGTACACGATAATAGATAATGTGGCACCTCAAGGTGAAATGTTTTAGGCCTTACCTTTTGTCAGATTCACTTCTTTGGTGTATATACATCCCAAAGCTGCAGTGCCATAGGTGGTCGTGGATAAAGGGCTAGATTTGTGATTCATTATGGAAAATGGATGCTTTAAAGGTTATAAGTAGTTGCTTGTGCATTGAGGGAAAGCATAAAAAATTTAACAAATGAAATATTTTGTTATGAATGCCTTTGTCTCCAGATTAGCATTTTTTCTTTAAAGCATGCATTACTTGAAATATCTGATAGAATAAATTTAGGATTAGTACAATTCAAAGGTTTTAGTGTGAAAATGATAAATGTTTTCTAAAAAGAAAATTTTTAACAAAGCATAAGAGTCTCGAGAATATAGATGTTTACTGTTAGGAATGAACCTATACCCTAATATTGATTTCTAGATTTTTCCATAAACATTATGATTGCCTAAAGACACATAACTTTAGGGAATTGATTTTGATTTTCACTAGATATGATTGCTCTAAAACAACAAATAAGATGAATGCCTTAACCTAAGGTTAGAAACGATAGAACAGATTTTACAATTCATGGATTCCTTTAGAAATCAAGTGGATCAAATATTTTGGCAAAGGTCCCATAACTATAATAACTTGGAATAAGATTGTGCTAAAATTGACCTTTCTTTATAGCCTTTGAAATGTGAACTATTGGTCATTATTTTTGAAAATCATTGGGTATTAAGAGGTACGATGGGTCAATAACATAGTTTTTTCTTGTTGGGGAACCTTTTGAGCCTATTTCTTTCATACCATTTTGAAAAACCTAACATTATGATTTCACCCTTTTCAGCTATATTCTTTTTGAATTACTCGAAGTTAGAAATTTTCTATCAATTAAAGATAGGATGCCTTGGATAGACTTTGATCATGGTAACCTATGATTTCTCATTAGTGATGAACCGAAAGATGACATGCCCATCAATGTGGGGAAAAAAGTAGCATTAAGGCGTGAATTTTGAGACATGAAAAATTATAAAATTGAAAAATAAAAATGAAAAATGAAAAAAATAAAAACTAAATTCAACATCATGTGATTAGATGCTTAGAATTATCTAAAAATCGTTGGTCGAAGAATAACTTTTTAGTTTATGCAGTTATGCTTAAGATGACATATGGCCCTCTTTCACTATCCATTGTCAAGTATAGAAATTGTTTCCCTTGCTTACCCTATTTAAGCTTAATGAATATTTATTTCTCTAAACCCTGTTCAAGGATCACCTTTCACACTCAAGGGCATGGAAAGAGAAAATCTCCATGAAAAATGTAACGATGGATGTCCATTCTATAATTCTAAAAAATGCTCAACAAAGCTGGGGCAAAGTTAAAGTAAGCCAAGTTTTCAAAATCTAGGATTCCCTATATAAAATAAAAAAATTAAAAATTAGAAAAATGCAAAAAGTGAAAGCAAAAAAGCTTAAAAGGAGCAAAAAAAAGTAAATAGATGAAGAAACAAAGAAAATATGGTCCGAAAAGGGTAGAAGGAGTGAAGCCCCTCATAAGAAGAAATGATCCTTGATCTTTCCACCTTTAAACACTTGATTTGGGCCATATATTTCTTTCCTTCTAAAACCCCAAACCATAGCCTACATTATATGTCTAAAAAAGTCCATTTCAATCAGGTATGGTTATTTAAGCTGATGAGCCTATTCTTTGGGAAATTATCTTTATGATATATTTTGAATATTCTTAAGAACATGATGAAGCAAATAAAGAAAATGAACAAAGAGATGAAATGTAAAAGGGAAAGAATTAAGTTCTAGAGTGAAAACCTAAAAGCTGGCAGTCTATAGCAAAATAAAAGAATTTTTTGTGTCACTCATGGGATTTTTGTTGTCAAGAAGAACGAAATCTAGGGACACTTAAAAATCCCTAAATATTCCAAGGTTTCGACTTTCGTTTAGAAGGACTAACTTGAAAAGTTAGATCTTTTCACCCTTTTTAAATGAATCCCCTGATCGTAACTTTTCATAGCTAATCGTAGTGCCAAGTAGGTTATTAATAGAGGGAAACTTAGAATATTGATATTGCTTGATTCTTGAGGAATCGATATTTTATAAAAGCTGATCCATTTGGGAGCCTAAGATATTAAGGCACATATTTCATTTTTACAAAACCCTTTAGGACCAATCGAAGTTTTTTCATGCAAAACCCTTCGATAAAATTCACACAAGATAAAATTACCATTCAAGGAATTTTCTAACAGTGAAGTATCAATCTTTTAGATATTATGTGCTTTGGAGGCAATGTTTTTTAAACTCAGTTTTCTTTGAATTAGTGTTCTAAACAAATGCATTTTTCAAAGAAGTGTGTGCTTTGAGAAAAGGATGTCATGAATAAAAGCAAATGTTTTCCTGAATAAAGGGCAAAAGACTACGAGGAATCATGTTTCCTAAAAAAGAATATAAAAAAAAAAGCTAGGGCATAGATTTTTGATAAACGTGTGGAAACCATCATAGAACTGGTACATGATTGCAAAAGGAATGATCTCTTTTGAAGCATAAGAGCTCAAGATGCATTTTTAGAAAGGGACTTGTTAAGAAAAATTGAACCAAACTCGGGTACTCCTAAAACTATTGATATTCTAGGGTGAGAAAATGAGTTATGAATATCGATGGTTTAGATTAGGAAACCACGAGGGAAAATTCTTGAGAAATATTAATACAAGGGAATTAAAAAAGCTCTTACTTGTTTTGAAACCATAAACGAAAAGTGGCTGGAAAAGATGAAATAGCGAGCCTGATTGGAGGAGTATTTGCTGGAGATGTTGGCATTGTATGACATTCATTGCATACTATGCACAACATCACATGGCATTGCATAATAGTCATAATGTGCTTTACATTATATTCACATGGCATTGCATAATAGTCGTAATGTGCTTTACATTATATGTTTAAGGAAGATTTTAAATTATGATAGGGATTTCTCTTAAGATAATCTTTAAGCCTCCTTTTAAGGATGTTTTTAGAGATTTTCACAAACGTTTTCTTAATAATATGTTTAGAGATTTTATAAGTCTCTTCTTGACGCTATTTTTTAGAGAGATTTTAAAAGCCTCTTCTTGATGATGTTTTTGAAGAATTTTACATGCTTATTCGTAAGGATGCTTTTAAAGATTTCATAAGCCTTTTCTTAAGGATATATTCAGAGATTTTATAGGCCTCTTCTTGAGGATGTTTTTAAAGACTCTACAAGCCTTTTTTTGAATTTTTTAGGCATTTTATAAGCCTTTTCTAAATGATATTTTTCAGAGTGATTTCCAAAGCTTCTTTCTAAGGATGTTTTCAATGATTTTCACAAGCTTTTCTTGAGGATGTATTTAGAGATTTTTGCCTCTTATTAAGGATTTCTTTAGAGATTTTATAAGCCTCTCTTTGAGGATGTTTTTAGAGAATTCAAAAGCCTTTTCTTAAGGATGTTTTTAAAGTCTTTAAAAGCCTTTTTTGAGGATAGTTTTGGAAATTTTTCAAAGCCTCTTCTTGAGGATATGTTCAAAGATTTTATAAGCCTTCATTTAAGGATACTTTTACAGATCTCACAACCCTCTTCTTGAAGATATTTTTAGGGATTTTATAAGCCTTTTCTTGAAAATGTTTTAGAGATTTCACAAGCCTCTACTCGAGGATGTTTGAAGAGATTTTAAAAGCTTCTTCTTAAGAATATTTTCTAGAGTCTTCAAAAACCTTTTATTGAAGATGTGTTTAGGAATCATTTATATGAATTCATATTTCATTATAGGACATTATCCAAAGGAAAGATATCCCCAATAGTGTCAGTAGAAACAAAAATCATTCCCCAGTGGATGATAACACAGGTATTATCATTTCTTCCCTTGTAAGTTAAAACCAATATAGTTGGTACATGGATAAAAAAGAAAAGAAAAGCCCAATGTAGTTGTTGAGGTAGAAAACCAATGAAATTGGCCCATAAAGAAAAAAAACCCCAATGTAGCTAGCCATGTGTAAGCCTAATGAAGTTGGCCCATAAAAAAAGCTAAGCCCAATGTAGCTAGCCATGTATAAGCCTAGTAAAGTTGGCCCATAAAGAGAAAAAAGCCCAATGTAGTTTGCCATGTGTAGGCCTACAAAGTTGTGCCACACAAAGAGAAAAGCCCAATTTAATTCGATAAAAGGAAAACTAATGAGGTTGGCACCTTGTAAGAAGGATATGCACTATAGATAGAAAAAGTCAAGCCTAGTTTAGTTGGTTAAGTGGAAAACCAATAAAGTTGGCACCTAATAGGAAGGTTATGCCTTATAAAAAGAGTTATGCCCAATTTAGTTGGTTAATTAGAAAACCAATGAGGTTAGCATTGTCCAAAACCAATTTCATTGGTTAAGTAGAACACTAGTAGGGTTGGTACCCTTATGTTTAGTTTTAGTTAGTTAATTAGTTAAGGTATTACATGCATAAAAAAAGAGAGAGAGAAACTTCTTGTAGAGAAGCTTATCAAGTCCCACACATAATCATATTTATTTAGTCTTTGCCTTGTTCTTAAGTTCTTAGCAACAGCCAAAGAGGGGTAGCTATAGACACCTTATTTTGTTCGGGCCCTTAATTAGCTTTTTCTTGATTTTAAAGGTTAAAAAGAATTTTCTGGGTCTAGATCTTCTTAGATGAGTTATAGACGGTAGAAAAGTCCAACTGAGGTTTTAGTTTGTCTCCATAGGTATAATTTAATGTAATAAGGTATCTAAGCTTAATTATCTAATTTAAGAGGTAGGTGTTAGATTCGAAAAACCAGGACATGAGTCCCAAAAATTCAAAAATGTCAAAAGTTGATTGGTAAATATATCTTTTGTGAGAACTATAGTGCTTGTTAAGGTTATTTGAGTGAAAAATAGACTCGTTTTTTAAGTTGAAATCAAAGTCCATAAAGTGACAAAAGTCAAATATAGGCAAAGTGAATTGTAAAAAGTCAACTATTAGACCATGAGTTAGATTTTGAAATTAGAAGAGTTCTATAACTCGGATTTCAAAATTGATTACATCAAAGTGAAACTAAACATGGACTTTAGGTTAAGAAGGAGTGATTCGGACTAGGTCATGAAAGGACCTTAGGAATTTAGAATGCTAGGAATTCCCAAAAGCTTAATATGAAAGGTTCAGAATAGAAAATTTTAGATTTTTCAGAGGAGGTCATTAGGACACATTTTTACTATAGAATGGAACATTCAATTGCATTTTAACATATACATATTACAAAAAGTCATACACAGATTATTATAATAACATGCCTTGGTCAAATTTCAACATATGCTAAATATGGGATTTGTTCATCCATTCATTGAGGGTTTAGTCATTTCCCATGTAGGTTAGTTAGTGGAAGTTAGAAGGTAAGTGGTTAATCCTAAGGCTACATAATGGTGGCTTAGAGTTAGTTCACCCCTTATAGTCTATAAATAAATAGTGGTGGCTATTCATTAAGGGGGACTTTCACTTAGATTTTTTGGAGATATTTTTTAAATTTCTCATTCTCTTAAAGGGGATTCAAAGGAACAAAACTTGAATGGTAAATTTTTCTCCTTTATCTCTTAAATTCTTGCTTAATCATCATGATTTTTAGCACGAATGTCATGATCTATGTTGCTTGATGTTTGCTCATTATGATTTCATGAACTTCTAATTTGGCTTTGACATTTGAATTTGGCCAAACCTTTAAAGGCCACATGTTTCTTGAGTTTAGTTGACCTTTGAATTTGATTTTATGATCTTATGCATTAATTAATATTAATATTTCTTGAGCTTTAATTTTATTCTAATGAAGAAATTGATTCGATCTTGACAAATGTTGTTAGTGGAAAGAATTTGTTGAATATGATTTGTAATGATTTGTTGAGTGAGATATATTAATGATTAACAATGAGATTTAGACATTAAAGCATCTTAGGATTGATGATGATTACTGATTGGTAATAAAGAGGTTCAACTATAATCTTATTCATTGATAAAACCAGTATTCCATGTGCTCATGATGTTCTTTGATTAAAAATGAATGAATTAGGATGAATAATAAACCTTGGTCTTCATGAAAAGCATTCAAGTGTACACTTGATCATTTAATATGCTCTCTCTCATGAGTTTTCTATTTAGTTTCAACAAATATTTGCTTTGTTTGGTTCATGATGTGAGTGAGCATTAAATTACTTCAAGATTAATTTTGACACATTTGGGTTATAATTCATGCAATGGTTACACATCTTGATAAGGTTGAATCATGGAAAGCTTGAGCTTTAGTTGCAACACGTCATATTCTACCATAATATTAAAATTGGATTTTGTGTGTTTGAGAGAATAGATTAAAAAGTGTAAAAGGTGGGCTAGAATTTTCATTATAAACCATTCGACCATGATAAATTAATGCATCATTTTATATTTTTTTCTCATGATATTGTAGTTACTTTAGCACGTGTTCGAAAAATGTTTGTGTCGTGTGCTAAAAATTTTTGTTTTTTAAAAAATCCCCTAAGGGCAAAGCTTGTTCACTTAATCAATAAGTAAGTCAAGGTTTGATTGTGTTTAATAAGCTCTGTAATGAGCAACCTAGGGATATTAAATGAAATAGCTTAGGTTAGAGCTGATTTGGGAGCAAATAAAAATTTTTTCTTAAAGTGTAAAAGCATGTTTTTTAAGTCTAAACTTGGTAAGCCTTAATGCGAATCATGAAGCGATGTTTAGGTAAGTTAAAATTTTGTTGTTGAAAGTCACTTTAATTACTGGTTAAACCACACAAGTGAGTGGCATTGGTTTGCCTCTCACTTGTTAAGAATAAATAATAATGAATAAAAGTGATAAAAGTGAAGATATTCGCATGACTCCAAAGCATATCATCAATGTTAGAAAACATAGTTCTAGGTCTTGGCACCTAGAAATCTTGGTTGTTTAATCATATAGGACATTCATGAAATCAATTTGGTCTTATTGCTAGATGTTTGAATGTTCGAAAATGTGATATAAAAATTTGACAATACACTTTGTGATCATAAATTGTGTTAGAGTTACTATTGCATTCCAGCACAGTAGTCTTATAGGGAAGAAATATTTTGGTTAAGTTATAAACCTTAAGAGTTTTTCTTTGTATTTTTTTTGTAATCCATATTGATTGGGCCGTATAATAGGCTATTGAAATGTTCAATTTCATGATCGGACAAATATAGAAAAATCTCGCAACATGAGCTATTCACATAGCTCTGTTTTGATGCTTGATCAGTAAGACAAACTATTTTTTATGAGGATAGTCATTGCTTTTGTATTTTTCTCATATTTTTAGATTAAAATAGAGTAAATAAGCTTTCCATACATGTATGGGTCATTTGGTGGGTATTTCAAACGAGTCAAAAGAAAATCTAGAAAAAATGTTGGTCAGATATGCTATGCTATGTAGTAGCATCCAATTAAAAAATATCTAGGTGATAGCCAAAATGATTTTCTGTCATTTTTTGAGTATTTTTAGGTGGAAGGATAATGTGTCAGCACTCAAAGAATTTGATTTGATGATTTTATGTGATAGGAATAATTTGAAATAAATTCGAAAAGCTAGAAAGGTCAAATTTGTCACTATTTAAGAGAATTCTATAGAAGGTCTCTAGTGGCTCACGTTAAAGCTTTCAAGTTAAATTAAATGAAAGTGATTTTTAATAGTGTTTCTAAAGTTGTAATTACTTTAATTTAGTCTAAATGTACTATTTTTATGATTTTTTAAATGGAGTCAAATTTAATAAAAAGTATTGAAAATGGAATCACTTAGTGAGTATTTTTAGAGTTGAATATTATTATAGAATTTTTCTTTTATAAATAATTTTCAATCTGAATCAGTTATAAATTCGAGCTAGTCCTGATAAGAGTTTTGAGATACAATTTTTTAGTGATATTTGTTTGATTTTGAAGAATAAAAGGGGGATTATGATTGAATACATGTGATTGAAATCAGGAAAAGCAACTTCAAATACATGTCATTAGTTGGTACTAGTTATTGGGCATCAAAAGAGGGATCGAGTCTTTACTTGTGGTGTAACCGACTCTCGAGCCTAATTTTATAGATCTCTGGTATATGCAAACCATAAAATAATTCCTTTAGAGTTTTGTAACTCTTTAGTGAATGGTTTTAATAGGTGACTGATCACACCTAGCCAAAAAAGATTGGTGGCGACTATTTAACCCAGTCACTCTTGTATTTTGATATAAAAGGTTTAGACGAGCGATTTGTCTGACCAGTTGGGGCCCTATTATGATTCGAAGTGTTGTCTGCTATGATATACTGACATTTATATCTCGATGTATTATGACAAACCTATCTGAGATTCCATATGTAAAAATAATTTAAGAACATAACTTTAGCCACTGTTAGTCAAGAATTACAACCTTACTCCAAATACATGAACATACATATTCCATGTAAGCTTTCTAGTCTATTTCTTTATTTTTTGATAATTACCTTATAAAGGTGCACAAGAATTTGTATACACTAGACTAAGGATCTATACTAAATGACTAATTAGAATTGCATCTTAGTATCAAAGAGTCGATATTTTAATTAGCAACTGAAGTAGACTTTAATTACCTTTAAACTCTTATCATTGGAGTTTTATCTTGAATAGGATTTTTCTAAATCACTTCAGTTATAATTAAATAATTATCTTGTTCCACTTAATTATTATATGGGCAATTTACAGTCCAACAATGTCAACATGGACCTTGTAATTAAAAATCGATTTCAAAACCATGCCACCAGTTCAGAATAGTGATTTTTGTTTTAAACCATGCCACTGGTTTAAAAATAATGGTGTTTCAAACTATTCCACCGATTTAGAATATTGGTTTTTGTGATATCATATTTGCACAGCTATTGGTTGTTTCCAATATAATCTAACCTATGCCATTAAGGTTAACTGTGGTTTTCATTGACTTCTGACGTTTGTTACTAGGGTTAAGGGTGGCCATATCTTGCAATGGGAGATGTATTTCTAAGACTAAATAGCAAAGTCTTTGTTTAAATATATTATGATATATCACTTTTGATATAAGTTATTTACAAATATATGATTACTCAAAATTTTGTATTACATAATTCAATTTGTTATTTTGACCTATCGATTTTTTAACTCGATTAACCCGACTAAAAAGACATTACTTGCTTGTTGAGTACTTATATTCATTATGTTCTTTAACAGTTAATAGGTTATGAATGTGGTCAGACATGCCAAAATATTGAGGAGTCATGTTTCAGACTTTACTACATGTTTTCTAAAACTTAAGTGTGTTTCAAAAACTTATACTTTTTAATAGTATTATTTGATAACTGTTTGAAGGTTTCGAATGTTTAGGTTTTTTGAACCTTATGAAGTTCTTTTAAATATATTTATGAACTTAATTTCAAAAACTCAATTTATAATATTTAATAACATAGATTTCTTCAAATTTCAACAATTAGTTTGTTGCCTTGTATAGTTACTTGTTGATATGCGGCATCTATTATGCCTTGATCTTAGGTGTGACATGTAATGTGTAAGTAATCAGATTAAAAGGGAATCTTGTTACAAGGTAGTCGAACATTATCTAAACTAATCTCCATTAGTAATACCTTTTTTTTTTTTTTGTGTACTGTTTTATTAGCTCTTAAATTTTAATCTATTTCTTCTTTAATATAATTAATTTCCCATTTTGATTTATTTATTAGAGTGCATAGTTATATTTATATGCATGCATGATATAAATCATAATATAAGTTGAACATTTTAGCTCATCAAATAAAATATTTAAATATCAATATAATAATATATATCATATTTTCTATAATAAATTACATAACAAATCAATTTTACATTCTTTTGGCTTAAACAATTATTGATATTAATCTATACTAGATTATGACATAGACTCTGCGGATCTCTGAGGAAAAAAGGGTAAAAAAATTAAGTTTAAAAAATTTTGATTTATGGCTAGTTTTTTATTTTTTTGATAAAAATGTAATAATCTTTAAAATTTTATTATTGTTAATTTATTGTTTTTAATTTAAAGTAATTTTATTGACTAAGTTGATGCTTGGTTAATTTGTTACACTTAGTTTGCCCATTTAATATAGTGTAGATAATTAACAAGAGAAATTACCTAATACACTACTTGTGGAATTTTTAGACTCCACAAGCAGGGTTATGGTGACACATGCTATTAGAGTATCGTAAAAAAAAAAAAAAAAAGAAACTAAATAAAAAAAAATGGGGCATATAACAATCTTTTAACCCATTATGAAATTAAAAAACTCCACAAGTGGATTAAGAGTTTACCATATATCTTATTTTTATTTTTAATTAGCTTTCTTATTAAAAAGGGAGTTTGGTTGGGATAATATTTCATTGCTAAGGTAACATAAGATTCCATCATGACATTACCATATTTACTTCAAAAATATTTGTAAGTTCGATAATGTGTTAGTACCTATGATGTCAAAATTTAATTTGACATTAATATGCGGAGTAATGTCATACCCTTTTTTTTTAATTATGTTACATTCCGCCTGAGATGTAAAATTAGTAACAATTTTATCCCCCATTTTTTATGTTTTCGAACTGGTGTGCCCATAAAATTTTGTCAAATTACATACCATCAATAACCTCAGACTACGTGGCTATTCTTTTTTTTTTTTGCTTTAGCGGTCCACTTCTTACTCTTCCCCCACCTCTTGATTTACTCTCCCTCTTTCAGCTATGGTTTGCTTATCACATTTTACTAATTAATATATGTTTGCATATCAAGTGTTTCGATCAATGCAGTTTATTAAGGTTTCAAATTTTGGGGTTTTTGGGCCTTGATTGTGGGGTTTAAGGTCACGAATTTGAAAACTTTTAGGGTTCGGTTTATGAGGTTCATGGTTTTAATTTTTGGGTCATTTTTGGTGTTTAATTTGGGGGTTAAGGTTTCAATTTTGGGGTTTATTACTGGGTATCAATTTTGGGATTTTGGGTTAGTATTTTAGGGTTTATTTTGGGTTTCAATTTTTTTATCGGGTTTTGTTTGGGGTTTTATGGGTTCAATTTTGGGTTTAAGGTTTTGATTTTGGGGTTTATTTTAGGGTTTTGAGCATGAGTTTATGGTTTCAAGATTGGGTTTTATTTTGGGGTTTTAGAAGTGTTTTTAAGGTTTCATTTACGCGTCTCTGCCAGCTCTTCAACATACTTGCTGCATCTGATATGACATTTCATTAGGTTATTCTAAATATAAATTCTGCACTTCTTGTATGCATAAATTAATAAGCTGGTGTCGGGGGGCAAACTAATAATTATTTTGTTTAAGCTGGTGCTTCACAAGGCAATTCCTAGCTATTTTATTGTTAGTTGTATTACTATTGGACAATCAACAATGTACATTTACAAAGGATTTTTATTAGCAGCTTATATAAACATTGAAGCTCCTCGTGTTTGATCTTTAAAAATAAAAACAATTTAAGATCTTGCCATTAATTGATGATTGCTTTTTACCAGATAATATTACGATTTGGGGTAATATATCTTGACATTTTGTCGTAAAGAGAATGTTTAAATTCATAGTTAGCTTGTACACCATACTTAAAATAAGGCTAGTTGAGACAAAACTTGAAATGGTTTGATTATGATTTAGCATGTAAGCATGGCAGCTTGACATATGACTAGTTGAAACATAGTTTGAACTGGTTGTTTATAATTTAGTATGAGCATGGCTACTTGAAATATAGCGGAGGTTGTTATATTGTTGATGATTTAGCATATGATCATGTGTACATGAAATATGGCTAGCTGAAACATACACTTGAAAAAAAAATTATATTTATTATAATTCTTAATATATGGTAAGTATTCAGCATGCATGAATGGATCAGTTTTAGCTGCTAATTATAATTGGATAAATCAGGTTTTGCTTTTTAAATTGTCAAACGTCTCATTTATTGAATTGGTGTTAAGAGTTCTGATTGAATTTGAAAATTTAATCTTTGAATCCAGGTTTGCTGCTTTGATTTAAGAAAAATTTTACATTTTTCCTTTTGGGATTTGAAAATGGTGGTTGATGGTAGTGATTGCAAATAAGATGAATGAAAGTTGGTAAATTCCATCGTCAATTTGATGTTCATTTTGATAATCTCATCATTTTAAATTGGTTAAAATCTGGAGTCAGGGCATCTCCTCTTACTTCAGTTCTAAACTATAATATGATCATCCATGTGGAATTTTACTCAAATTGAATTAAAATACACAAATGCAATTTTGTAGTAACTCAAATTACATATATTAAAATTAAAAAATACATATGATTATTGGTAACAAATACTCTTTAAGTCACAATCTAGAATTGACTTATACAAAGGCAACTAGGTGAGGGTATTTTAATAATTTGGCGATTTTGGATTGTTACATTTTCAACCAAACACTATAATTCTAAATGAAAAGACAGTCAACCAAACACGTGAATGCTATATTAACGAGAATGTAACTAAATTATTTTGTAGTAGAAATCCTATTACTTTCGGTAATTTCATAATTTTTTGCTCCAAACCCACTTAAAAGTATGTATCAACCTATTAACACTGCTGATAGACTCTAAAAGCTCTATTGATAGTTAATGAAATTATTTGATTTAAAATATATTATATTAACAAAAATTTACTCATAAAATAATAATTTATTTTTAAATTTAAAATTTAAATTATATAAAAATGATTACATCTAATATAAAAAAAAAAAAAAACATAAAACCCTATTCAACCCAAGCTCAAGGCAAAAAAAGAAAAAAATTAAACCCAAAAAGACTCGAAAAAAAAAAAAAAAACAGTCACACCCACACAGACCAAAACTTTGAAGAAACCAAAACAGAGTATAATCCGAACCTGAAAAGCCCGCCCACTGCTACCTGCACTACAAATTGCTTGCCCCACGGGAAAGGCCCGACTCTTTTAGGTGTGTTATCGCTGCTGACCGAGTTTTGAAGAACATCGTTTCCTCAGCCAACTATTTCTGTAACCTACCAACTTGGCACCTCCTAAAGTCTATTGCTATTTGAATTATTTATTTCCAACCATTGCTAATTATTTGTGT
The DNA here is from genome assembly GCA_038381775.1 of Adansonia rubrostipa. NCBI lineage: Eukaryota > Viridiplantae > Streptophyta > Magnoliopsida > Malvales > Malvaceae > Adansonia > Adansonia rubrostipa. The sequence goes on along the minus strand of JBBYHM010000027.1, from coordinate 16,870,807 downwards.
ACTAATACTGCTTAACATTAAACAAATCAAAAAGAAATAAGATGAAGACTTAAACCTTGAAGCTAAATTTAATATAGCGTTGAAAGCAATTGGCATATCTAAGAAGTTCAAAATGTAACAATAACATATATATTCTTGTAGAAAACACTGCAAAATGGTTGAAATTTTTCACAAGAATAAAATACGATTTTAAGGTTTTATGATCATGCACCGCCAGCCATATCCATATCTGTAACCCCATCAATTCCCTTGAAAACAACACGTAATTTTCTCAAACCAGAAGATTTTCTGTTGTCCTTGTTGATTGTACCAGTTGCATGAAGGATGCCTTTCCGGATTTTATCCATGAGATCGTATAGGGGTAGATTTAGATTCGATCGAGTCATCTCTTCCAGAACAGGAGGTGCCTGCATGTATAGATTCTTTCCCTGATATGTGATTGAGGCCTTTGACATAAGCAGCTTAGGATGCTCCTCTAGCATATCTATGAACTGCACTTAAATACAAATCCAATAAGAAAAAAATAAAATTTAAAAAAGGCAAAAATAAAAACTCGGCTCCATAAGATTCAAAAAGTTAACCAACCTTTTGTAGAGTAACCATAGTATCCAGCTCAATGAGAACACCTGGACCACATACAAGACAATCCTTGTCCTTCACAAATTCAGTCACTTTAGTATGAAGACCTTCAACACCATTATATCTACAAAAAAGCATATGTAAGTTTGACAACAGATTCGAAGTTTAATAAATGACCAACATGAAAAGAAAAGATACAAATAATATACAAATGAATATCACTGTTCTAAAACCAGAGAAGAGATTAAAACAATAAATCATCTATCCAATTGCAAATATCAAGCTTGTTGATGGTATTCATTTCAACAATGTGAGGTTGACAAGTTGACAATCAATTGATCGCAATAGGACAATCAACTCTTTTGCATGGCTTCAGAGTCTTATCCTCCCTCCCTAAGATAGCCAAGATTCAAAGATAATGCCTAATATCATTGTGATTATAATCTAAGCGTGCAATAAATGGAAATAAGAAACAAAATCACCAAAATCTTGCTATTCAGATATTGTCACCAAATCATCAAAAGCCGCAATAATAGAATCCCCAAAGAGCAAGAGAATTGGACATTACGTAAGATAGTTTGATAGAGTTTTACTGCATCCTGATGCAATCTTCAAGGTTTCCAAGGCACAAGCAGCAGAAATAATTGCATTGGTTGAAGCAATAGCTGGTATGATGTTTTTTACAACACCCTGCAAGTAACAAAGAATTATTATATTCTTTTATAATATTTACAAGAAAGAAGGAAGAAGGAACCTTAATTATCAAAAAGGAGAAGACACTCCAAACGTGACAATTTATACTTTAACAAATGCAAATTAGTACCTTAAATCTAGAATCAGAATACCATTTGCTTATATATAGTTGAGAAGTATGAAATCTTGAAAAGCTATGAAGCATGGACATAGGCATGCAGTATTGGTAGACATGGTAATCTCTAAAAAAACTAAGGATACAGGTACAATAGAACACAGCAATAAAAATATATTTTATATTAATATCAATAATTATACATTAAATTTCTCAAAATATATAAAATTCTAATTTTAACACTAAAAGGTTTTTGAAATAAATATAATCAATAAAACACATTTCATGTTATAGCAATAAATTACCAAAATAATTTAATTATCTCACAAATATTCAGCAACTAGGTTGCATAGATTTAAATTTTCGACTTTGAATCTACTAAGATCAAATGCTTTGGGCCAAAAAGCTCAAATCTATTACACCCAACCCAAACTAGAAGCCCATAATATACTAATTACTCTTTGTCCAACAGTCTGTATATTAGCTACTTATTACTTCTTGTTGGAAAAAACCTAACCGACTTGTCCTTGCCAGCTGCCCCTATCTACCATTCCTCTCCTTCAGTTTTTCTTATTTAATGGCTCAAATTAATATTGAGCATGTAAAACTATGATGACAGACCAGCCTTCCCTCTGTTTCATTTTATTCCATTCCATTTTAGCGATCAGAATCATACTTCAGCAGACCACCAGTCTTCTGCTTTTCTTTTTCTTTTTTTTTTTTTTTAATATTTTTTCACTATCTTATTTGAGTTTCTGGTCTTGAATCCCATGTCTGCCCATATCCAAATAAATATAATATTTTTTTTGGCCATATCTAACCATGTCAAATACATAATTTAGTGTGTAGGGAGCTGTCCGTATTGGAACGGATACGACACTGGTAAGCAGGGAGGCGAGGGCCATGCTTCATAGTTGAAAAGCAGTTAAGAAGAAAATATAAAGAAACCAAATTGCTAGATTGAACAACTTAAAATATAAGTTATTTTCTTCAGTACTCGTAAAGAACACCCGACACAGCAATACAGCAATTAAGCAGATATATATCACAAACTTTAGCTTCCCAGAATACCTGAGTAAGAGAATAAGTAACTCCTGGAATGCTGAAAAGCTCAGCTCTCTTGACAGCCTGTGATAGGACGTCATTAGTGAAAGAATCAAAAAGGTAAAACCAATTTGATGGAAAGCAATGCTAAAAAGATTCATATAATTAACCTCATCATAGACCCACTTCATGTGATCTGCATTATCTGGATCAAAAGCCTTTCCACTGTGAACCTATAAGGTCGGGAGACGAAAACATCATAATATATCAGAATAACTGATATGTTGTCTATTTAAGAAAGCACAAACAAGAAAAATTATTACCTCATCCCATTTAATTAAGTGAGCATATTCGATACAATGAGCTGCATTTCTGGGGGTTTCTGCTAAAGTACATAAAGGAAACTTCACTTGAGGAGGAAACAGCCAGATCGTACACTCAAAGCATGGTGTGATCCCTGGCACAATCACCCTAGCATGGCCCTTGAAACCTTCAGTCCCACCATCTACCAAAGGCTTCATTGTTTCTTCTCGTGGATTGTCATCAGAATCATACTCTTAAATAACAGAAAAACAAATAGGCACGATTATGACAGGAAAAAATACGTGAATATGACACGAATACATGAATTGCCAAGTCTACCCTTATGTACTATCATCGTGCCATGATGATGAACCTAAAGGCGAGAGTATTAGAGTACATTTCTTTCCCTCACATTAAGTATGTTCCAAAAATTCCCAAATAAAAATAAATTTGAATTTTAAAGTGCCCTAGGCCAAATATAATTAATATACAAAGCTACTTTCAAGCAGCTATAGTCAACTTGTAAGAGGTTAACAACACGCACCAAGGAAACTACAAGCCACAGCATTAATATAGCTCCGAGCTTCAATGGAATCAAGACCGAGGGCAATGATATTGAAGTCACTATAAAATTCAACGTCTTTATCCTCAATTCGGCAAAAATGAGGCACAATATTCACACCACTAACTCGTTCCATGACACGCTTTGCTGCAACCTCAGCCTTTGGCTTACCAACATCTTCCAGCCTACAAGTATTTACACCCAAAATTACACTAACCTTAAATTTTCCAGTCCCAAATGTGAATAAATCAGCAGACAAAAAGCAGACATCCAAACTGCAGTGGCAAGGGGCAACAACCAAAAGAAAGAGGCAGTAGAGAATTTATAATGATGGTGAAAATTAGCTGGTGTGAAAAATATATATATAACCCGATGCATCTAATATTTTTACAAGACAGCCATGCATCTTTTCGTGTTTGGTTTTATTTTGACACATGTGACAACCTCACCAGGATATTGCGGTGCGATATTAAAAAACCCTCTCCGTCCTACGATTCGGACCCAAGACTTGCAAGGTAAACGTATATTTAGCAAAACAAGTTCAGCTATTTTCCGGTTCTAATTAGACAATCAATTTAATCACAAGAAACTAATTCAACATGGCAGCAAATTCAATCAAGAATTAAACAGAAAAAATAAAAAATTACAAAAAAATGATACATAATAAAAATTAAAAAAAAAAAAAACACAAAAGAAAAACCTGAAGAGGAATTGACGGTTGAGATTGGTGACTTCAATCCGATCCATGTCAATTACCTCAAGATTTTTAAAACCAGAGAGAGCCAAATCCTTAAGAAGCTCACATCCCAATCCTCCTGCTCCCACCACCAAAACTCTCGCATATTCTTGCAAATCATCCCTTAACTGCAAATACCCCAAACCCAAAACCCTCAAAAATTAAACCAAAATACCCAAAATTTAAAGATAGCAAATAAACCGTTCGTAAAAATGGCAGAGAGAAGAGAGAAAGAATTATACTTGGACGCCAGGGTCGAAGTTTGGGCCAACAAGGTTTCCTGGTCGGAGGAGGAGTTTGTCCAGATCTCTTGATTTACTGGGAGGAGCTGCGTCCGCCATATTTTAGTTAGGAAGAATAAGGTTCTTCGCGTGGGGGGTTTTGATTTAATATAAATTGGAACAGAAGAATAAACCGACGAGAGATGGTCCCTTTATTAGTGAAGGCAGCTAGGCTTGTTTTCTACTTGACTATGATCTGATGGCCTTAGGATTCACGCTTATTCACTCCTCACTGTTCACTCCGCCAACAAACCATTTTTATCAGTTGATTCCTATCTTTTTCTTTTTCCCCTTAAATAAAGTGGTTCGTTTGTCTTCGGCAGAAACGGGCTGGACTTGCATAATTTGGTACTCGAATTAAATTAGTTTTGAGAGTTTTGCGTAAAATTTTAATTATTAAAGTGTAATTAAAAATGATAACAAATATTTAGTCAAAATAAATAATAATAAATTAATTATGACATTTAAGAGTGTGCAAAAAGTTTAAAAAAAAGAAAAACAGAAAAAATAGACAGAAACCGATAACTATTCGCAATTTGCTTTGTTCAATTTCTGTTGAAATTGATCAACTTTGTTAGTTCAAATGTGTATTTGGTCGATTTATTGTTTTTTATTTTAAACTAAACCAATCGAATAAAATGATTAAAAATAAATAAATAATATTATTATTTTTATTTCAATCCAAAACCAAACTCATAATCTAACCTGTAATAAAAAACCCATAACCCATACTCATAACACATAACTCAAACCTATATCCTATAACTCATTGCCCATAGCCAACCCGTCTCATCCATAATCGAAAATCGATATAGGTAACCTCCTTTCACATAAAAAAATATATGAAGAACGTCAAGTGTTAGCTATATTAGCTTTGAATTAATCTCGATTTTGATATAACGAAAACCTAACCTTAATTAGCTTGCAATTAAGTATTTTCAAACTTGGTATATTTCCTTGAGTTAATTTGAAAACACTTTCAAAAAAACCAAGATGTTTTTACTACTCAACTTAGTAAAAAATGTGTTTTTAATATATGCTTTGGTATAAAATATTTTTTAGATAAGTTTTACAAGTTTTAAAGTCATGAAAAACGTTTTAAAATAGATTTTCACAAGAATGTATCGCTACCCTAAGTTTATGTATTGATACAATTTTTGACAGTAGCTAAACTAAGTCGAAACCCTTGATTGTATCGAGACATGTATTCAATGTATCGATGCATATTGAATAGTATTGATGCAACCTTTATTTGTATCGATACGTAGCCTATTAATAGTCATATTTTGTATGTTTAAATGTAATGTATCGATACTCATGGTAATTATATCGATACATTATCACTAGATTGAGCAAGAACCACATTAATGAAGATTCCAAAGGCTCTATTGCATCCCTAACAAGTCCCAACGACCATAAACCACTTCCTAGCTATAAAATAGCTTATCCAACACCTCCAAAAGCAAGAATCAAGAATAAAGAATGTATGTAGCCAAATCCTTCATCTCTTCAAGCTTTAAGTTAGTTCAAATTATGTATAGGATTAATTCTTCTTATCTTTGTATTCCTTTGTAATTCTATCAATAGAATTCATCCTTCCTTAACTCAAATTTCTAAATGCCAAACCTTTTAGAGGTATTCTTTATTTACACCCAAATCTTGCATAAAAGGCAAGTTAGTACCTCAGCATTAGAAGGCACAGAGGTTGTTATCTTGTCCTAGAAAGATAGAAAAGGTAAAGACTGCTATCTTGTTGTAGAAAGATAGAGAGGGTAGAGGTTTTATCTTAGTAAAAGATAGGGAGTTATAAAGGTTATACTTTGTTCTTAAAATGTATCAATTCAAAGATAGTGAATTAAGAACTCCTCAATAAGTGAGGCCAAGGGAAAGAACATAGGCATTGAGGCCGAACCCCTATAAGGTTGATTGTGTTTGTTTCTCTTTCTTTTCTCATTTACTATTTGTTATTCATTATCTTGTTTATTTAAGTTCTTCACTGAATTTCTTAATTTAGATTTTCAAAATTTTAATTTGCAAAAAGTATTGTAAAATTAATTCACCCCCTTTTGATTTTATTCACCGCAAGGTCTAACATCAAGAAACTAAGCCTTAGTGTCACCTCTTTTCTTTCTCCCACATTTTGTTGATGTATATTAACTTACATAAACACCTATTTCCAATTATTCCTATGATCCTTTGTGAGGAATTGGAAGTCCAATGACTAAGGCAAAGACTAAATGCACGAAGCAAGCTTTGTAAGAATTAATCACGGAAATGTAAGCAAAGGAGGTTGTTCAAGATAAATCAGATGCATTCTAAGATTGATCACTTTTCTACATTATATTAAGGCTAAAAAGGGTGAAGAATAAAGCTTGGAGCCTAATTCATGGTTCAAGATGAATCAAGCTCAATTTGCATGTATTCATGGGCATATAGTTTAGGATTTTGGATTTTTTGTAATAAGCACTTGAGCTTTTAATTTTAATTTGTTTAGATAATTCCTAATCATATTATGATAAGGAGTAGACTTTATCCTTATTGATTACTATTTGGATTGTATTTAGGATTCTTAAGTTGTTTAAGGAAGTCCTAATTAGATTAGGATTTTATCTTTATTGATTAGGATTGTCCTTGTTTAGTTAGGACTCTACAGATTTTAGGCCTGTATAAGGCTGCCTCATTCATGTAATTTAGTAGATTTGAATAATCACTATCTGAAGAGTTTCTTTACTTTATCAGAACTTCTTCTTTATTCTTTAAATAAGAAATCAAATTGATCTTATCAAGGTAAATTGTGGTGATCAAGATTTTTATAACTTTGGTTCTAATCAGCAGGTTTGATTAGGGTCAAGTTCTCTTTGCTTGACTTTGAAGACGATCCTAGGAGTCTAATTCCATCCAATCATGTTTTATGTTGTATTCAGCCTAAGGTTCACATTATTTGGCTTCAGAGATTTGGTTCTTGAAAGTTATGCATACTCTATCTTATATTCTCATAATTTCATTATGTTGCTATTATATTTAGTGTTGTCCATCATCTATAAAAAAATGTTCCAGTATTCAATCCTTTTACCATTCATCGTCTATAAAAAACCAAAAAAAGTGTTCGAGTGTTCTAACCTTTTTCCATCTTAAAAAAGATTGTTTATTACAGCTTCATATTCACATCTTACAAAGAATTCTTTATTCCCCTTTGTTGATTTCTCTTCCTTTGATATTTGTTGCTGAATTCATTTCCCTTCATATTTCTTGTTGACATCACTTCTTTGATCTTTCTTATTTATCTTATTAATCAAAGTTATAATAACTTCATTATTGCTTGCTATTTGGTGAGATCATTGATAAAGTTTTTTTTAAAGGGCTTGTAAAGAGAAGTAGAGTGGTAAAAGGCAAGAAAGGTGAAAATATCTTTGAGAAAAGCTAAAATTGAGTGAAACACGAGTGATTAAGTAATTAATTTCCCATGTAAACACGTAATGGGGTGTGTAAGGAAAACCAATCTATTTTTTATTCTTAACAAATTTTACAAGTTTAAAATATAAGTAGTGGAGGAGATAATGTTGAAACTGATATCAAGTTGTTTGTGAAGGCTGTCCATGACCAATTCAAGCTTCTAAACATGAGGTTAGATAAGTCATCATCCAATCATAGATTCTCTAAAAAACACATGGTTGAGTAAGAGGAAAAGAAAGATTCTTATTATGATGAGAGTAATTATGGGAAGGTACAAAGGCTGTTCCAAAATGAGATAGCAATTGAGGTAGTATTAAGATAAAAATCCCTACCTTTTAAGGGAAAAATGACCCTAAATTATACTTAGAATGGGAGAGGAAAGTAGAACATATTTTTTATTATCACAATTACTTCAAGGAGAAAAAGGTTAAACCAACAATAGTTGAGTTCACAAATTATGCTACTATTTGGTAGGATCAATTTATGATTAATAAGCGTAAGAATGGTGAGAGACCTATTCGGTCATTGGAAGAATGAAGGTAGTGATGAGAAAGAGGTTTATACCTAGCTATTACTGTAGAGACTTGTAGAAAAACTTGCAAGGTTTGACTCAAGGATCCATGAATGTAAAGGATTACTATAAAGAGATAGAGATAGCTTTGATTCGGGCCAATATAGAGGAAAGCCATAAGGCAACTATGGCTAGATTCATTGGTGGTTTGAATAAAAAGAAAGCTGATATGGTGGAATTGCATGATTATGTGTAGATGGAGGAATTATTATCTAAAGCTATTAAGGTGGTAAGGCAATTGAAGTCTAAGGGCACTTCCCAATATAGTTCAGCTTTTAGCTTTTCATAAAAGTCAAATTGGAATAATAACAAAGCTGCTTCAAAACCTAAAGAAGATGCAAAGGCAAAAGATTTGGTTCTTATTTCTAAAGGTAAAATCGAAACTAAGTCATCTTCTAAATCATATGATGTGAAGTGTTTCAGGTGTTAAGGATTTGGGCATGTTTCTTTTTAATGTCCAAATAAAAGAACTATGATTGCTATGGATAATGGTGACATAGAAAGTGTAAGTTCAAATAATGATGAAATGCCACCATTAGAGGATTATAGTGATGTTGACATAAAAAACCTATGCATGGTTATATGCTTGTTACTAGGCGTGCTCTTAATATATAGCCTAAAGAAGATGGTAATGAGGTACAACATGAGCACATCTTTCATATTAGGTGCCATGTGAACTACAAGGTATGTAGCATGATTATTGATAGTGGTAGTTGCACTAATGTTGCTAGTACTTTGACTGTTGAAAGCTAAATTTGCCTAAATTAAAGCATCCAAGACCATATAAGCTAAAATGTTTAAATGATTGTGGAGAAGTTAGGGTGACAAAGCAAGTGTTAGTTGCATTCTCTACTGGCAACTATAAGGATGAGGTTCTTTGTGATGTGGCACTAATGCATGCTGGTCACCTACTCTTAGGGCATCCATGGTAGTTCATAGGAAGGTTACTCATTATGGGTACAAGAATAGATAGTTTTGTAACGAATAATCGAGTTCTTATATTAACACCTCTCAAACCATTGGAGGCATATAAAGACCAAACTAGGACAGCTAAAAAGTGCAAGATGAAACAAAATAATAAGTGCACGAGAAAAAAAAAGCAATGATATAAAAAGTGAGTGTGTGTAAGAGAGTAAAAAAAACATAGTCATATGCAATGAGAGGAAAAATTTAGAATATAGGTAGCAAAATAGAGAGAAAAATAAGAGAGTTATTGCTTTTGCAAAAAAGAAAAAAGTGAAATTAAGAGTGCTATGTTAGCAAGCCAACAACTACTTGTACTTTTGTACAAGGATGTTTATTTCTCAACTAACGATCTTAACCCTTCTTTGTCAAGTATGGTTGTTTATTTGTTATAGGAATTTGCATTTATTTCCTGAGGAAATGCCACACAGATTACCTCTTTTAAAAGGTATTGAGCACCAAATAGACTTCATTGGCAGTTCATCAATCCTTAATAGACCAGCCTATGGAGTAAATCCTAAGGAGACAAAAGAGATTCAAAGGCAAATGGATGAATTAGTGCAAAAGGAATTCATAAGAGAGTCTTAGCCCATGCTCAGTTCCAGTGATTTTGGTGCCAAAGAAAGATAGAATATGGTGCATGTATGTTGATTGTCGAGCCATCGATAAAATCACTATAAAGTATAGACATCTTAGTCCTAGGTTAGATGATATGCTTGATGAATTGCATTGTTCGTATGTGTTTTCTAAAATTGATTTAAAGAATGGCTATGATCAAATTCGCATGAAAGAATGTGATGAAGGAAAACAGCTTTTAAGGCAAAATATGGTTTATATGAGTGGTTAGTGATGCCTTTTGGTTTAGCTAATGCACTGAGTACCTTTATGAGATTGATGAATCATGTATTGCATTCTTTCAGTGGGAAATTTCTTGTGGTTTACTTTGATGATATTTTAGTATACAGTAAAAATTTGGATGATCATGTTAAACATTTGTATGCTATTTTTAGTACTTTAAAGGAGCATAAATTGTATGCTAATCTTAAGAAATATGCGTTTTGATGGAATACATTGTTTTTCTTGGATTTATTATGAATTCGCATGGAATAAGTGTTGATGAAGATAAGGTTAAGGCAATTAGAGATTGGCCAACACCTACGAATGCAAATGAGGTAAAGAGTTTTGATGGTTTTGCAAGTTTATATAGAAAGTTTGTTAAAAACTTTAGTTCTATTATAGCACCTTTAAATAAACTTGTTAAAAAGAATGTTGTGTTTAAGTAGGATGATGTGTATGAGAAAGATTTTAACACTTTAAAAGATAAGTTGATTAATGCACCTTTACTATGTTTACCTAATTTTGATAAAGTTTTTAAGATTGAATATGATGCATCTGGAATTGGAATATGAGCTATTTTGATGCAGGATTTCAAACCAATTGCTTATTTTAGTGAAAAGCTTAGTGAGGCAGCATTAAACTATCTTACTTATGATAAGGAGTTGTATGCATTAGTGAGAAATCTACAAACATGGCAACACTATTCATGGCCAAAGGAATTCATAATCCATTTTGATCATGAGAGCTTGAAGTATTTAAAATCCAAAGGTAAGCTTAATAAGAGGCATGCGAAATGGTTAAAGTTTACTGAGACATTTCCTTATGTGATTAAGTACAAGAGTGGAAAGGAAAATATTATAACTGATGCATTGTCTAGAAGGTATGCATTGCTTATTTCATTGCAAACTAAATTACTTGCTTTTGAATTTATTAAAGATTTGTATATTAATGATATTGATTTCAGTCAAATATGGAATGCATGTTCTAAGTGTGCCTATCATGAGTATTATAAGCATGATGGATTCTTGTTTAAGAAAGATAATTATGTGTGCCTATATGTTCTTTGCATGAAATGCTGGTTAGAAAGACTAATGGAGGCAGTTTAATAGGGCATTTTGTGTGTAAAAGACTTTAGATATATTGCATGAATATTTTTATTGGCCTAAAATGACACATGATGTGCAATCTGTTTGTAATAAGTGTATAACATGTAAACAAGCAAAATCTAAAGTAATGCCACATAGTTTATATATGCCTTTACCTATGCCAAATCAACCTTGGATGGATATATCTATGGATTTTGTGCTAGGGTTACCTAGGTCTCAAAATGGTAAGGATAGCATATTCATTGTTGTTGATAGGTTTAGTAAGATAGCTCATTTTATTGCATGTTCAAAAACTAATGATGCAGCAGATATTGCTGATCTATTCTTTAAAGAAATAGTACATTTGCATGGATTGCCTAGAACAATAATAAGTGATAGGGATGTTAAGTTCTTAAGTCATTATTGGTGTACTTTATGGAATAAGTTAGGAACTAAACTTTTGTTTCTACTATTGCATATCCTCAAATAGATGGACAAACTAAAGTAGCTAATAGGGAACTTGTGACTTTGTTTTGTGCTATAATTTAAAAGAACTTAAAACAATGGAAGAGATGTTTGCCATTGAGTTTGCATACAATAGGACTATTCATTCTACTACTTTTTATTCTTCTTTTGAAGTTGTGTATGCCCTTAATCCTTTAACTCTTTTGGGTATCTTACCTTTGCCTACTAATGAACATGCTAATTTGGATGGTAAGAGTAAGGTTGATTTTGTTAGGGATTTGAATGCCAAGGTTCGAGCTAACATAGACAAGAAGATTGAAGAATATACAAAGCAAGCTAATAAGGGGCATATTAAGGTCATTTTCAAACCTGAAGATTGGGTTTGGGTTCATTTGTGTAAAGAAAGCTTTCCCACTCAAAGGAAATCTAAGTTGCAGCCTAGAGGAGATGGACCTTTTCAAGTGTTAGAAATGATCAATGACAATGCCTACAAGCTAGATTTGCTAAACAACTATGGTAATATGAGTGCTAACTTTAATGTTACGAATTTACCTTTGTATAATGTAGGTGATTCAAGGATGAATCTTTTCGAGAAGAGAGGGAATAATGCAGATCAACTTACGCAAACACTTATTTCTAATTTTTTTTATGATCTTTTGCGAGGAATTGAAAGTTCGATGACTAAGGCAAAGACTAAATGCATAAAACAAGCTTTAGCAAGGATTGATCATGGACATGCAAGCAAGGGAGGCTGTTCAAGATGAATAAGATGCATTGCCAAGATTGATCACTTTTCTACATTATGTTGAGGCTAAAAAGGGTGAAGAATAAAGCATGGAGCCTAATTCACATGTTCAAGATTAATGGAGCCCAATTTGCATGTATTCATGGGTTTATAGTTTAGGATTTTAGATTTTTGATTATTTTGAATAAGAATTTGACCTTTCAATTTTAATTTGTTAAGATAATTCCTAATCAGATTATGATAATGAGTAGACTTTATCTTATTGATTACTATTAGGATTGTATTTAGGATTTTTAAGTTATTTAGATAAGTCCTAATCAGATTAGGATTTTATCCTTATTTATTAGGATTGTCCTTATCTAGTTAGGACTCTACAGATTTTAGGCCTCTATAAGGCTGCCTCATTCATGTAATTTAGTAGATTTGAATAGAAAAAATACTGGAGAGTTGATTTACTTTGTGAGAACTTCTTCTTTGTTCTTTTAAAAAAAAAACTTAAATTAATCTTATCAAGGTAACTCATAGTGATCATGATGCTTATAACTTTGGTTCTAATCAGCAAGTTTGTTTGAGGTCAAGTTCTCTTTGCTTGACTTTGAAAACTATCCTAGGGGTCTAATTCCATCCAATCGGGTTTTAGGTTATTTTCAGCCTAAGGTTCGTATTATTTTGTTTTTCCTATCGTTATCGCCTCCCTCAACCTTTAATAAATCTTTAGGCTTCTTTTGGATTCCACTGTGCCTCTAGCATGCTGGAATCTAATGGATTTAGGGGGATTCCTCTCCCCCTAATCAACATGCATAGCCACTTGGCTATAGCTCAAGTGTCCCGTTAGCAATTAGACCCCTAATGGAGCAATAATTCTATTTTTCCCCTATCATTGATTTTTTCAATTTTTTAATTATTTTTTAATTCTTTTATATTTATTAATTTGTTTTTCAAGTATAAATATAATTTCAATAATTTTTAATTATTATTTAGTATTTATATAATTTTAATATGATTTAATTATTTAATATAAAAATAATTTTTAACATAAATATATTTTTAATTATTTATTTTTAATATAAATATTATTTTTAATTTTTTATTATTTTACATAAATATATTTTAATTTATATTTAATTATTAAATGTAAATATAATTTTAATATTTGTTAATTATTTATCACTTATATATATTTTAATCCAATGTCCTTAATAGTTATTTTTTCTCCCTATAATTCAACTCATAAAAACCATTATGATCAAATCCAAACACTTTTCTTACTACTGCTTTTAATGTTATTGCTATAATACTTAATCTCACCACAACTGCTATTTTTAATTTAACTTAAACCAATCTCATTGCTCATCTAAACAGACCTTTGGTCTTCAACTGACATTGCCACAGCCAAACTCCTCAATTTTCTTCTCTCTTTTTTATAGTATTTGTCATTTTTAGGTATTATTTAAGAGTTTTATTGTAATTCTGGTACTTTAATTCATTTCTAGGCACATTATTATGATTGTGTTCTACTATTTAAATTATGTAAGCATGATATTTTTTAATAGTTTAACTTTTGCATCATGCTATAAAGTTTGTTTTAACTTTTGAATCATGATATTTAAGTTGTGTAACCAGAAATCTATAAAGTTAGGCTCGAGAGCTAATTACATCACAAGTAAGGACTTGATCTCTCTCATGATGCTTAATAATTAGTACCAACTAATTACATGCATCTGAATTTTTTTTCTCAATCTCAATAATATGTATTCAATCATAATCCCTCTTTTTATTCATTAAAATCAAACAAATATCACTAAAATATGTATCCCAAAACTATTACCAAGACTAGCTCGATTTATAACTAATTCAAAGCAAAAATCATTTTTAAAGGAAAATTTTCACAAAAACATATAACTCCAAAAATACTCACAATTGACTCTATTTTCAATATTGTTTATGAAATTTGACTCCATTTAAAACAAATAAAAAAATGTACAGTTAGAACAACTGAAGGAATCACAACTTTAAAAACAAGATTAAAAATCACATTTTACTTAATTCAACTTGGTAACTTTAGTATGAATCACTAGGGACCTTCCATAGGACACACCTACACCTATTGACACACCAAACATGACTTTCAGAATCAATTCTAAGGCAAAAAATTACATTCAGCAAAAAACCTTTATGGGGCAGTAGCTTTTGTGTAGCAACCTTTTTTGCCAAACGTTCAGCAAGCCCAGCTCGTACAACAGGATCTATCTTTGCAACAAACATAGAACACATAAGATTAAAGCAAGCCAATTTAGCAAAAATTAAGAACATATGCCCTTTTCTTCTGAAAGATAAAAGGTTGATCAGACGTGCTTTCATCCATCGTTTACTCAGAAAATGTTTAGTCCATGCGTAAATGACCTTCCACTACATCAACGCATTCAGCAGTTGAAGACTTTAAAGGACTAATAGGAGCATCAAGTGAATCTTCTAAGTACACAGCATTAATTGAAAACTGAATCATGAAATTTTACACAATTGCCATATCTTTTGCAAGTATAAATGGATAATTAGGAAAACCATATAGTCATATGCATTACATCATGAAGAACAATAAGGAATCATTTAATGTACCAGCAAGCCTCCTCTAAGTTATCATAAGATGCCACCTTCTTCACCCTATTCGATGCATTACACCCATCAAAACATAAGTTTAAACCCAAATAGTGTTGTTAGACTTTTTGTAAGTTTACGTAATTCTTGTAACTTAACCTCTAGAAAAAAGTCCACTTACATCTTTTCAAAATTGTTAAGAGGAACCTTTGTATTGCTAATATACGGGCAATAGTTCCACTATATAAGAAAGCCTTACTTTATTCTTACCCTCTTTTGAATGATGAAATATTGATTTTTAGCTATATAGGCATTTGACGGGATGTCAACTATCATTTTCCCTTTAGTATACTGTAAATGATACCAATATTTGTCACTCTACTTTAAAGAAAACAGATGTCTCACCACTCCATGGAAGGCACCCAATTCTTCTCCCTGCATTTAATGAAATATGTAACTAATATAGCCTATGAATTTGGCTTTAACTGATTGGGTTATACGAGATATCAGTTCAGCATAACACAGAAGAATAGCTCTAAGAGTATATGAAATCCCCACTTAAATATGAAAAGATAAAAAGTCATACTATACACATTTGTGCTTATCACTGTTTGCCCATGTAGAGGGTTGGAATACTTCATATTGACCAAGGTTGAAGCCCTTATCAGTTAACCATTTTGAAACAATTTTCATATTTATGCAACACGCATAAGGTTACTAAATTAATGTCTATCTTCTCTACTTCATTAATTTCCTTCCAACAGCTCACTTCATTGCCAGGTTATCGATCGACATTTAACATATAAAAAACTTATGCTTTGAACCATCGGTGAGTCTCGTTCATTGTCCATCTAAACCTCTCTATCTACCATTAATAAAGGATGACCATAGGCAAACTTGCACTAACCAGCTTGACCACCTCTCTCAGACAAAGATTTAACTCCTCCATGTTATCTTCCAATTTGCCTTTTTTGGTGGTCGATTTCAGGAGTATGCAACACCTGATCTTAACCATTCAATCCAAAAATAAGGAAATGTGCAAAAACATAAGGACAAAGGTTCAATCAAAGAAGAATGATGAAATCTTACCTAGATATTAGAAAAGTGTAATAGAAAGTGAGGTTGAAACAAACACCGCAAATAAATCCTCCCTATGATGGATGGATGTCCGTAAACAAATTTTAAACCTTCATTGAGAAAAAAAAGTAGAGAAATCAAGAATAGACAAAGATCGAAACAATATTGATTTCTTGGAAAGATTGAAGATAAAATCAAGAAAGAAAAATGAAAAAATGTCGAAATACCTTGATTCTGTGGTGAAGGTAAAAAGTTATGGAAACTTACCCAGTAGGTAATCATCTATATAAATACTTATTAATGCTTGACCTTGAAACGAATATTGAAGAATATGTGTTGAACAATGGTTACCCCTTAACTTTATCACGTGTAATGGTAATTGGGCGAGTTCAGGTGAGCTCAAGTTGGGTTATTTTGAGTTCGGATCATTTTGGGTTTGCGCTATTTCGCTTTCAGGCTGTTTCAAGTTCAAGCTATTTCGGGTTTGAGTCATTTCAGGTTCAGGCTATTTCGGGCTCAGGTTCGAGTTCAGTTCGAGTTCAAGCATCTCTTACTTCATTTTATTTTCTTAGATATAATAATTTCTACATAATTTAAATATGTATATCTAAAAATAAATGATTAATTCATTATTATTATTATTTTAAAATAAGCCTTTGTTATAATAAGAAATATTTAATTTTATTTACATATTCTAATCAATATTTGTTAGCATAAAAAAGATATAAAATTAATTTATTATGTAAAATCAATTTTTAAATAATTTATTATAAAAAATGATA
This sequence comes from Adansonia rubrostipa, assembly GCA_038381775.1. Lineage (NCBI taxonomy): Eukaryota > Viridiplantae > Streptophyta > Magnoliopsida > Malvales > Malvaceae > Adansonia > Adansonia rubrostipa. The sequence continues at coordinate 16,853,921 of JBBYHM010000027.1, read as the reverse complement.
TTTTATAAATTATTCATACTAATATTTAAAATAATTGATTTTATATTCAAATTTTAATATGTAAATGCATTATAATTTATATTCTCCATACATATAAATATAATTGCAAATACTAATAATTAAATCAAAATGAACAAATAACTATATTTGAAGAATAAATAAAAGTATAGACCATGATTTGAGAGTTGGTAAATAAAAAAAAAAGTATCACTAATTGATTATTACAAAATTTTTTAATATAATGATCTAATATTAACTTAAAACTAAATTTTTTATTGAATTAAATGTTTTCTTATTAATAAGATTTTTTCAATTTATAAGTAAAAATTTTAATTTCATTAAAAATGGTTAAACAAATTTATTTTATAATAATTATAAAAATTAGAGTTTACATTAAATTACTTTATTTTTAAAGGTTTAATTTTTCATTAACGTTAATAAATAAATAAATTTATTTTCTTAAATTTTAAATCTTATTGTAAAATTTTTTTGCTTTTAATAGGACTTATTAAATTTATAAGAAAAGCTTTTAGTTTACTTTTGTTAAATAAATTTATTTTATAACAAATAAAAAAGTTAAGGTTTACATTAACGTTCTTTATTTTCAATTTTCATTAATTGTAAAAGGTAAATAAATTAATTTGATTAATAAAAAATTTAAACTTGACATTAATTTCTTTATTTTTGTAGTTTTAATTTTACATAACACTAAAAGAATAAAATTTATATTAATTTGATTTAACTTGCATTGGGAACAAACTTGATATCTTAATGCTAATTTCATTAATAAACACTTTATTAATTTTATTTATTTCTAAAATATATAATTATATCTTTAAAAATTCATGAAAGAACTGAAATTCACGTATGACACTACTGAGCAATGATAACAAATACTAATTTTTTAAGTAAGCAAATCAAAAAGATAGTTTTTAATTATATTTATATATTAAAATCAATATTTATTAACAACAAAATGTTATAAAATTAATTTGTTATATAAAATCAATTTATTAAATAATTTTATTATAAAACTAGTAAAATTTATAAATTAAAGTTTTTCTTTTATAAAAAAAATTGTTTAATTAGAATTTTGGGTTAATTTGGGTTCAGGTCAGCTTTAGGTTCAGGCTTTTTTGGTTTTAGTCTTTTTTAGGGGATCATTTCGGCTTTAGGCTATTTCAGGCTTGAGCTAATTTGGTTTCAAGTTTTGTTTTGGGTTTGGATTTTTTACTTTTTAATCAAATTGGGTTTAGTTCTAGTTCGAGCTTGGGTTTTTTGGGTGGGTTTTCAGGCTCGAATTCATTTTTTCACCTCTACATATGTCTAACATTGATCACGTCTGTGATTCGCTTATGGTGATCAGCGAATATAAATTTTGACAATTGAAAACATTGTTGAGTAAGCAAAATACAAGCATAAAGTAGCTCTCCTCATCACCAAAAACAAATAGTACTAAGGAATGAGTTTAGTCGCTTTATAACCACCCATAGCCTTAAGAGGCAATTGATATACCCATATGTGGTGGCTTACACATATCGCCCAGATTGTCTACATTGCTAAAAGCCCATCAAGGATAGTTAAATGTAGGTCACATAGGTAAATCTATATAACTTAAAGTATTATTTCTAAACCTCAAGCTTAATTATTATTACATATGTACTATTCCATTGCCTTGCCTCTCCCTCTAAAAAAGCCCTTACTGACAAAAGCATTGCAGTGCACCTCAGAGTACAAACTTTGGTGTCCTCCAACCTTTTTTGCCTTCTAAATCCTTCCTTGAAAAACCTATAGATCATCTCAAATTGTCCAACCTCCATTGCTACATCAATAAGGGTCATTCATATCAAATTTTATTAATTGAAAAAATAAAATAAAATAAAAATATTATTTTTTCAATTATTTGGCTCTTTTAATAAATTTCTATTTTTTTAATCGCAATTATTTTTATTTTTTCATAATTTGATTCAAAAATAAATTATATTTATTAAATTATGCTAAACATAATTAATAATTTATTATATTTTTCTAATACTTTTTATATTTATTTTATTTATTTATATTAAAATTTTTGGATATTAAATATTTATAATTATGAAAATTTGTTCAATATATATTTATGTAAATAGGATATATATATATATATATATTTGTATGTTTATATAAATATATATTTATTTGAAAACTTGGAAACCAGCTATATGTACATATAAGTAAACCCGAAATTGTATGTTAAAACACATAGGTATCAATACATGCCAATATTAAAACAAAAATAATATGCTTACTGGTAATATCTCTTCAAGTTCATATAAGAATTTGTTTTTCAAGAAACTATACTTCTTGAAAAACAACAAAATTTTAAAATTTTCTCTTTTTTTAATATTTTCACATATTTTTTATCCATCCATGTAAAAAAATTACCCCCTCATTTCACTTTTAAAATTAATTACCCACTTTACAAAACAAAAAATTTACCTATCTTTAGTATATATTAATCTAATAATCTCTTTTAAAAATATTTTTTTCTAAAATATCATTTTTTTTCACAATGGGTGTACCCAATTTTATTATAATATATATACTATTAATAAAATAACTGATTATATTTAGTGTCATCAAATTAGGTGACGCTCACTTCATTGATGAAACAACATACAAGTTTGAAGTTAATTATAAAAAGTTTACTAAATAAAAGATAAATATGATATTGGTATAAAATTTAAATATTTTTAATTAATGTATAAAAAATAATTACCCACTACTTGAAAGATGTTTTTTTTTCTTCTCACGCACAAAATGGTGTATCAAAATCACACACATATATATATATTGTTATATCCCCTCAACAAATCTATCACCAAATCTAACTTCGATAAGGAATAAGTTTTGAAGGATAATTGGATAACTTTAGGCTCCGTGAGTTTGATAGTCATGCAGCCTCTACTCGCCCAGAGTTTCAAATCAGGTAAAACTCCTATCAAGGACTATATAAAGGGGTAGCATCAGTACTTCTAATGGATGAGCTCTTAGAATTCTATCATTCTCTCTTCATTCTTTGGTCGTAGTCTTTACTGACTTAAGCATCGGAGTGTCCCCCTGGAGCAAAACTTTGTGCCTCTCTCACCTTTGCTGTTTTGCAAGACTCCTCCTTAGCATCTCTATTGTTGCATCAACAATTGGCGCCATCTGTGGGAAACCTGTCATTCTCACAGCTTAGCAACGATAGCAATCTTCTTTACTAGATACAAAAAAAAAGCTCATGGCTACCCAAAGGATCGATTCCGCTCCCGTTACTCAAGCCATGATGACGATGAGTCAGGTGCCCATGGAACCCTAGCTTGATCCTACAACACCCAATCCCACGATAGCTAAAGGGCTCCTTTCCATAGTTGTGACCACAGTACCTGTCTCACCTAACTTTCCATATGTTCACCCTTATTTCCAAACACCCTTTACACCGAATCCTTGGCCTCAGATGCCAAACTACTTCCAGAACCTCTTAACCTTCTAATCACCATTACCTACCATAATTGATCCAAATACTCATATTCAAGAAAGTCCATCATCCCCCAGTGCTGTCATTGCTGGAACAAGCATTCCTAACATATCTACTGCAAACCCACCAGCAGGTGACCTAGGAAATCTATCGACAACAAATATGTCTTTACCACTACCAGCATCCCATGTCAACTTACAAAGTCAATTTCAAGCATTCGCCAGCCAGATGGTGACCTAACAAGCTCTCATTCAACAAAAATATCAGAAGGTGTTGGCGGCCCAACAGACCATCATCCAATAGCAACAACAGCAAATTAATCAGCTTATGCAAAATGGTAGCTAAAACTAGTTACCTAGTAGATCTGATACAAGGAACCGTAGCTTGAGCACAAGAGACCAACAGACAAATCAAGAATATTAGGAAATCCAGGAGATTTCATACTCTACTCCTAAGTGCGATCTGTATAAAAAGCAAGAAGACACAGATCGCCACGAACAAGGATCCCTGTTAGCCAAACAAGTGAAAAAAATTATGAAAATGCCCCTGGGATATACCTTCGACATGAAAGTATCCCGGTACCCCTAATGGACTAAAAATTAACCTTAAATGGCTAAAGGAACCTTAAAATTTCACCATTGGCATAAAAGCATCCTGGTAAAAAAAATTACGAAAATGCTCCTGGGGTATACCTTCGGCATGAAAGTATCCCAGTATCCCTAATGGACTCGAAATGACAAGTAATATGATTCTTACTCTAAATGGGCAATTTAGATTACCAAAATGGCCTAAAGTATGAAAATTGCTAATGGGTCCCTAAATTTTCAAAAATTACATTTTGTACCATAACGGACAACCAAAAGAATACGAAAGGTTTTTATATTTTTAGCACCTCACCGGAGGACCAATGAATGCTAAAAATATTTAAAATAATCTAAATGGATGATTTCATGCTAAAGATAACCATCTTGTCCTAAAAATACTAAAT